>JAQGBZ010000084.1:0-212114 GCA_034687125.1 Neelides folsomi
CTACATATTATTGTTCATTTTGATATATTACTCTTTGAATAAAAGTTTTTAGTTTTTTTAAAAATCGAAATTTAAAGACGGACACTATATAGTTCCCCCCTACTATAAGAAAAGAGGGAATGCAGTGGTGAACGTAACGAACTTCGATAAACTCGGGGTAAATGAAGTGGAGGAACGATAAAGTAAATGGAATTTTCCTAAAAGATCATCAGCTTCCTCATTTTTTCCCTTCATAGATTTCCTTCCTGCGGTTTCCCCATTCGCTTTTCAAATCGAGTGGAAGATTCGGCGGATGAAAAATTCATTAATAAATTGTTCATTAGCGCCCTGACCATTGTTCCCTAATGAGAGTCTTTTGAGTCGATGAAGGAGACCTTCAGGTTCCTTTGTCGCTCATGATAACGAGGGTTATTGAGCCTGAGGAGGAACAAAGGGGGCCCATAACCATCTCGGTTCTCAAATCCGCTTCTTTTGGCTCCTCTGGAAAGGTGTCGTGGGAAGAAAGTTCCTTTGTCTCCTAATCTTAAATTCGTGTCCCCTTGGAGGGATCCTGGATTTCATCCCTGCCAATCAGTCTGATTGAAAGTAAATGAACAGGAAAAGTTTCCATCCCCTTTGACCTCCCCTTTCCTCCTCCTCATTAAAAATGAGGAATTTGTAATGAATTAAATAATTATGAGGGGTAATCGAATTGCAAATCCGTTTAGTCGGAAGGGGTCTTTCCAGGGCGGCCAATCTTAGCCAAACATCCGAGGGCTGTGAGATGGTTTTTTAATTAAAATGCCGTTCTCCCTCAGCCTTCTGTAGATTGAAGAGACAGGAGGGTCTTTAATGGTTTCCTTTATTTAATTACCAAGGAAAGTGTAATCTCTCATAAAGGGCTAAAGGGAGCAGGTGAACGTCCCACACGGCTTCCACAACAAAACTTAAAGTTAGTCAATTGACACTCCCCAATCGTCATCACGTCACGTTCCCCTCCCCCACAATAATAAAACCCGAGTTGAAAAATAGATCAGGCTTAATAGGATTTATTAAAGAGAGTCGTTCCTTGCAATTTCGGCCGTTGTTCGGTGTAAATCTCGGCCTTCCTTTTTCAAATTAATGGGCGAGGAAGGAGAATGGGAATTCAAATATGGCCAGGCGTTAAGTAAGGGGAGTGAATTAAGAAATGGAAATTAAATCCCGAGTGGGGCTCTCATGAGTGAGAGTTGGATGGTGTGCGAAGGGAAGTTGGTGAAAGCCACTTAGGCCTATTATTAATAATTAAATGGGAAGTGCAATTTAGGAGTCTCTACTCCTAAGTGGGCTTCTATCACTCAGGGACAGGATTAATGTTGATTCGGGAAACGATAATGCTCGGAATGGAGTCTTACACCACGTTGCCTTACATTTGCTCTCTTAAACTTATTACCTACAATATTATCAAACAAAGTTCCTATCTCTCTCATTCCCTCCTGTACAAATACCATTGGTATATACTGCTCCCATAATATCTTAAACGCTCACAATATCTCAAATCCGTCCAATCTCCCTCCCAGACAATGATCTTATTTGCGTAATTTTTCCTCCTTCAATGGTGTAATTAAAAGAAGATATCGAAGAGACCTGGGACATTGTATGTTTTTCTATAAAGCCCGTTGTGTTATTCCAGAGATGAGGGAAGTTTGGATGGGAGCGCATGTCTCCCCAACTGCCTTACCACCACAACTCTCTCCATTCGCCTTCAGTCTTCTGGCAGAAGTGAAGGAAACTCGCACGACCCGAAACCTCCACTCAACTTGAGACCAAAACTCCCCTTTGCAACCACACTTCAATTCGCCCCGCTCGGCCCAACTCGGCAGCCAAAGTGCTCATTTTATTCAGGTAATTACATTTATTATATCCTCATTCTTAATGGGTCAATTAAGCCCTCAATTGAGTAGAAAGAGGATTGAAATGGACCTAAGGAACTTGTTGACAAAGAGGCTCAGCTGTTTCCTCAGTATTTACTTTAAATGCTGTCCAATGAACAATTGTTCATAATAACTTCAATCTCACTTATTGTTAATAATAAGTATTAATAAGTGAGATTGAATAAAGATTAGTTAAATTAGATGGAATTTGGCTTAGTTAATGGTAATGAATTTAGTTATAAATAATGAGAATTCAATTTTTGGAATTTTCTTAAGTTGAATGACTTGGGTCAATATTGTGAATGTGATAGTATTTATTTACTATTGAAGGGTTGATCTGTCGAGGTGAGACATTTTGTTGGTTTGAGTAAAGGTTGGGAGGAAATGGGTAATCGGAATGTTAATGAATGATTGTGAAAGAAGGAAGGAGATTCGTTGAGGGGGAAAGTCATAATCACATTTCCATTATTTTCATTCCTATTCATTTCCCTCTTTCTCCTAATATGTAATTCCATAATGCAAAGAGGGTTTCTCTCGGAGCTCGTGGAAGCAATTCCATTATCACCCATCCATCTCTCAGGATTGTTTTCCATCTTGAGGCTTTTCTTCTCTCGAGAATATCATAATATAAGAGTTTCTCCATTCCTCCCCTTATCGCCTGCATTACATTACGACCACGTTGCAGTGAATTGCACTAGCCCTTCTCGGATTGGAACAGCAAACCACACACATTCCCGGCCGATGATTGAATTTGAAATTGAGAATTGGCTTATGGAGAATATTGGTTCTCCCCTTCGGAGCAGAGGACAGGTGCGAAGTGGGCCCTCGGAGAAAACTTCCTCTGAATTAGACGACATGACGAATCGGCTCATGTTTGATGCTCCTCTTGCTTATCGCAGGCAAACCCTCTCACTCAGCCGGAATGGATATGTTCCGCTTTGGTTACCTAATGGCTCCCTTTCTCCGAGCCTCCGCAAATCTCGGCCCGACTCGGGTTCCTTGGCACGGCCATTACTATTCTATTAGCTTTATGAACACAACGATGACACGGTGGAGGATGGGAGCACATGGGGATTCATTCCCAGCATCATTATGCTAAAGATACACTCGCTGTCAGGGATTCAATTCGCTCTTCTTCCGCTCGTGATTGGGACGATTAGGAGAGCTGGGACGATCATTGAGCTTTAAAAGTAACCACCGGAAGATACGGGCTCCAGATGAGAAAAAGAGACCACTTCCCTATGCCCAGCATATGGACCATAATTCTCAATATTCCTCCTTTTGATTTTTGGATAGGACGGATAGGGTCGCTATCGTTCCTAATTTCATGAAGGGACGTTGGGAGGAGGGGAGCACAAACGAGGTTTGATTGCTTCGTTTTGGGCCCGGTGAATTCTCTGGATAACGAGGACGTTGTTTGCTCTAAGGATCTCTTAATACTCCCAAGACCTGTGGGGTCTGGGGCATTTAATCGAGCATATTCTTGGCCTCGGCAAATGAGTCCGAAATCACCATCCACATATCTTTTGTCGTCCTCATAATAAGGGCCATGTGGATGGGCCTTTCAATAGCCCCCTTGATGAACTCTGATTAGGACCCATTCTTCTTCCCAAATTACCAAACTGGGGAATCCAGGTTCTTTGAGGGAGGTAGGAAGGTCGAGTGAGCATTTGGCTCAACCGCGTCCACGTCATTACCAGCGTCCACTCCCGGGGTCTTGAGGAATGAAGGAGAGACAGGGCCTAACAACCAATTTCCTTTTTGACACAAACTGGGTGGAAAATTAATTTTTAAACGAGAAGGACGGCGGACCACGATGGATTTGGATCACGGAGGGACTGAGGCTTAAAGGAAGCCTTTGAGGAAATTACTTTCATAGATCCCATTATGACAGAGAGAATCTATAATCTCCTAATTCCACATGACTAACTACACCACTTTATTATTTACTCCTCCGACACACCTTGGAAGAGGTCGGCCAGCGCGTGGCGTCTTTATGATGGAAAATAAGCCCAAGGTTATTGAAAAACCACACTGGGAAATATTCGAGGAATCCGTTCACTTTCACAGATTTCCCATCAACTATTTTTATTTCCCTCCAAGAATGTCGGGACCTGGAGATGGAAAGCGGAGAGAGCTAATTCTTTCATATCTCCCCCACTAACGAATTAAAGTTGAGTGAATGGAATTTAGCAAACTATGTTGGCCATCACAAACCTCTGGTTCTATTTCTATGGCGTTTTTCCATTCGTAAAAGTGGTTCGTTCTCTTTGTATTTATTATAATTCTCCATAGGGGACCGAGAAAGACGGATCTGAATATGTAAATAGTAATACCATGAATAGGATATATACGGAGGTAAAAGACAGGTAGTGGGATTTATCATTCCTTCATTTTAATACTGAGCCGTCTTTGTTCAAATGGGGAGCTTAATTGGTTCAAAAGCGATTGAAAAAACATACGCATAATATGGAAATATGGATATGTCTTTTTTTATTGGTCCTCCGAGGGTCGAGAATCAAAATAGGATTTATACACAAGAAGGCCTTTTCAAGTTCCAATTCCATTCCCAGACCCCGAATGCCTTTGAGCATCTTTTGAAATTTTGATCATAATGAGACCGGACTTTGGGCCCTTTTGAATTAAAAAGGGGAGTTGGATTGAAATGAATCACTCGAATGCCATTTCACATTGGCGGATTAATTAGCATGCAGGCTCGAGTCTCGAATTCATTAATTCTCCCATTTCCTCTGAAGGAATCAAACGGGAGTGAGGGTTTATTTGTCTCTCGACACGCGGGCCGGGTCTCACGGTGAAGAAATGGTCGGGAATTTGTAGCTGTTGTTTCGGCCTCCAAGGCGGCCGTTTAATTATCCACAGCGGAATAGGTTTAATATTTAAAGGACTCAAATCCACGATCCTTCCAAGGGTCGTTGTCATCTGAGGGCGGAGATGGATTATATGGAAATTAGTCCTTCGGTTTCCCCGCTCATGAAAGAGATAATTAATACATTAATGTTTAATAGAGAGGCATTAATGAGGGGAGCACATAAGAGAGGATTTGAATTGACCCTCATGAAGAGTTAAACCTCCCTTCAGAGGAAATGATGAAAAGATTAAAGTTTCATCCTCTCATTGAGTTGTAAGACGAGGACAATGTTTCCCAACTTGCGGAAACAATGTTTAATAAATGGAGATTGAATTAGCGGGAGGGGAAATACATTAAGTGGCTCCCCTGGTTCATCCGACCATGGAGGAAATGTAAACAGAATGAGGCCCCAAAATTAATTAGCTTTCCCTCCCTCCTAACACGGGGGGAAATTGGGTTATGAACTGATTTCCGAATGTGTGAAGCTCTGGGAAAAATTCGGGTCCATAAAACCCCGATTGGACCCTATTTAGTAGATAGGTAATTAAAGATCGGGGGAGAACCCCCTAGGAACCCAAGTCACGGAAACGCCCGGTCTGAGCCCAAATTTCCAATTAAATCTCCTCCTAATTCCTCTCTCCCTAATGAAGGCTTTGTCCAGGTATAATTAACCTTAACGAGTTCGTAGGACCGTCAAATGCAAATTTAATAACGCCCCTACCCAATTCCTATCTCCTTCGGTGGGAGTGAGATACCATTAGTAGTGTATAATTGAGAAGTGGAACAGGGAAACTCCAGCTGCTCTTTCTCCACTTTCATCTTCCTCAAAGACGCATTTTAGTCGGAATTTGGGTATCGCGTAGCCCGTAATCACGTTACTTTTCCTGACGACTCTCTTCATTAATAATTGAAAAGAGGGAAAGTGATTCAATGGGGGGAAAAGAGCACAATCTCGTTCAAACACCTTTCAGTCCCACCGGAAGTTCCCCACAGAGGGAAAAAAGACTTCTAACGAAAATCAACCATTTGTCTGTCTCCAAGGTGAGAGATGAAACCATGTGGATGGGACCGTTCCCTCACACTCACATAGGGTCACAAACACTTCTTCGTCTCAATGTGGGATGTTCATACGGAGAGGCATTGAGAGTGCAAAATGCTCGTTGTAAGTGGGAAAACACCAAGTTTTACGAGAATTGCCAAATATGATGAGGCTCCCTGGAGAGGATCATTTAAGGAGGAGCTCTTCCTAATAGCCCAATTACGAATGAGAATCGCAAAGAAATTGGGCCCATTTCTTTCCCGCAACGATACACGTGGAGATTTGCCTAACTCCTTTGGCCCATTCTGTCTATCTCTTGCTGTCATCCGTTAAAATAGTTTTTTTCAATTTAAAAGTCCTTTCTAAACCAACACCTGCTTCTACTGTGACCTTTGCGCAATGGGATTATTAATTAAATTTCTTATTGAGGGACAGAGTTCATTAGTTATTGCAAAGGGGATAGAACCTTGTTAATAAAATGATTTGTTTCGATTAAGTGTACGGCCAAGCCACTTATAAACCCAGTCATTATTACATGTAATGACAATTAGTTTTAAATAATGATTGTATATGTAATTGAGTGGGTTCTCGAGTTTTTCCTCATCCAGTCGAAATTCCAGTTTATCTTTGCTCATAAGTGAGGGATTGTGGATTAGTATTCCTTTCCCGCTTAGGTAATTCCTACTTATCTCAATCTCTCATTCCATTCAATTACCTTTTCCCCTCCTCCCGGACCAGAGGTGGAAGTGAAGGACAGGCGCCTTGGATTAGCCACCCTAATAAACAATTTATATTCAAGAGTGAGGATGGAGTGATAATGATAATAATAATGAGGGCCGTCCGGTGGAACATAAAGGGCCCTCAATTCCAACTCCAAATATCATTCATTTCACTCATGAGGGTCGCTCCCGAGCCCCGGAACTTGCGGATGAATCACAACAAATCCATATTTATTCCTTCACACTGTCCTCATTTATGACCCAGGCACTTGAGCGAGATGAGATTGCGGTCGCCCCTAGGCCTCTAGTTATCCTCCCTATAAGGCTGCCCTTAGGAAATGGGGAATTCTGTGGATGTCTCCTATTCACTCTCCCGAGGAAGGAAGTATTCAAAGTCGAGACTTGAGTCCACAATGTGTGACTCATGAGGGAATAAATTTTCCTGATTAATCCTTTGCGTGCATCGAAGGAAGTGTGGGGAATTTGGGGGAATGGTGGGCATACCCAATGGCCTCACCGTGTTTGTTTAATGAAATTATTAATGGTGGGCATCTTGGCGTAATGAGGAAAATGAGGATGGTTGGAATTGAAGGTTCGATTAGGAGGATCAACGTCACGTACGGGCTTCATTACGATGCAAACGAGTTTTGGGGAGAAATAATTAATAATGGGGCTCATTGGGCAAGGTGTGAAATGGAATTAAGGGGTAAAGTAATTGGATTTTCTGTTCCTTGGGAATGACATGTGAGATGATGCGAATATCTTATATATAGTATATGTTTGGCAGAAGGCCCATCCCCCATATCGTTCCTATCTGCATCGAGATTCGGCCGTTTTCAATTACACGAGGCCACAAAAACGTTGTTGTTGGTTTCGAGGACGGAGGATTTTGCGTGTTCCGTTCCCTCAGCATCCCTTTCATATTAGTTGAAAGGGAAGTTGAAACTCGAATGAATCAATGTCAACCGGGAAGGGAAATAGAAAATGGGAGTGTGGCGGGCCTCCTCTTCCATTACAAGGGGGGCTCAATATTGGACCGGGCAGCGACTCCCCACCAAACTCATATTAAATCGGGACCGAATTCCCTCACCTTCCCGCGAACGGCCTAATAATTGAATAGTAGAGTGCTACTTTCCGGTCAATTTCATTAAAGAAATGTTTGCTCTCGCTGATTGAAAGGAGCCAAAGGGAAAACAATGAAGAGTTATAAACTCCGTTCGATACCCGCTGGATCTCCAGAGAGAGGTGAAGGAGACGCGCCGGCGGGAACTATCCAATATAAACCCCATATCCCATATATATTATAGGTATGTAGTATGTTCATATGACCAGGACTTTTCATTACGAGAAAGTGATTTAATGTGTCACCGAGAACAGGGAGTGCAACAGCTGTTTTATATACGAAAATGGCCAATTTCCCCCGCGAGGCCGGGAGTCATATCCTCCGTCGGTCTGATTTCTCCGACGGAACCCCTTTTCTCTTCCCTTCCTCTCGAGACAATTCGGGACGTCGAGAGTTGACTCGCTGGCCAATATATGGCCGAATTGACAGAGGATCCCGAGCGGAATGAAGCTCCTTTCTAATTTCGTCGACAATAAGGGAGCTGGTCGTCGCGGGGAGATCCTCCGCACCCTGTCACTCCAAATTGATACAAATATCCCCAATATAGAGAAATGCTATTCTCCGACCCCGTGTCAAACCTGTCCTCGTGTCAAAAATATAGCAGTAAATCAGGCTGTCATCTCGGACAATCCGCTCCTATAAATTACTCCCTCCCTTTAACTACATGCAAGTCTTAATGGAGACTATTCAGACCATTCACCCACTGGTTCCTTGTCCGGTCCATGAATGGCGAACCTCAAGTGGCAGAGATATAAGTGGACCATTATCCCTTCCGCCTTAAATCTCCTTCCTCTCAATAAGAGACCGGGCCCCAACAACCAACCTTTGTTCCGCGCATTCCTCATACTGTGGGGAAACTGCAAGGTTTGCCTAATTGCCCCTTCCCATACTCGCGGATGATGTATAAGTTCATTTATAAGTTCCTCATCGCCTTGTGTGTGAGTTGGTCTTTGAAAGAGGATAATTGTTCGAACGCGGGAGGAATTGAAACTTGATCATTTGGAGCCGCCGGGTTTTCCCTAACGAAGCCCTTTTGACTGACTAATTCCTCGGCTAATCGGGAAACTGGAAGGAGAGACAAAGGAAGAGAGCGATCATTAGTGGGGATAGGATATCAGATAAGGGACGGCCCCAGCCCTGCGACACACAAAAGACAAATTGAACCGAATTCATATAAGGCGGAGTTGGAAAAGAGATATTCATCATCTTACTCTTTAATTACATTTTTTCATCTCATTAGAGATTTGAGGAGGATCGTTAGGAGTTCCTATTAGGAATTATATATTTATAAAAGACCATCTTTGGACCCCTATTCTTCCCTGTGCACTTTCCCAATTGAGCGATTAAGCTGGAAGTGGCGATAAAGAGATTCTTCACCGGAGCCCTTATTTATATGAAAAGAACCCCACTTGGCATCTCCCTGAACGAGGAGAGTAATATGGGGTGGGAAGTATGGAGAGCTCCTTCAGTTAATTGGAGACATATCTATGAAGCTCGTTATTGAGATGGGAAGTGACATTAGATTTTATTATCCCCAAGCTCCTATAATGACCGGGTCTCGTAACGAGCATACTTGAATGATAAGTTCTTCGTCTCCGATATCCCTCACAATCATAATATAATGAGTGGCGGAGCCCTCCGCTGAGCAACCACCACCATCCGCCGCCCACTCAACCAATTACGAACATCCTCCCAACTCTATATCAATCTTTGAAGGCCGCCAAGTGCCGGGATCTGTCTCCGAGTGAATTACACAAATTGGGAATCGGAGTAAACGGGAGAGCCTCATTAGGGCCTTCCCTCGGTAGTTGTCCCTGGTCTTTGGAATTATTATGATGATTGAGCAGACGGCGTAATTGCATCTTTCCCAACCTAAACCACGCTCCTCTCCTGTCCACCCGCCAAGGACGAATTAATTCCCAATCTTTGAGTGACAATTGGTGATTGTGCGAGAGAAGGACTCCAAATGAACCCAATGGAGGAGGTGGGGAGGGCATATATATTATATAAATATCCTCTCACCCTTAATGAATTCCCTCAGAGATACACACAATCAGGATGATGATGAGAATGAGAGAGGTTTTTCTCTAACGACTTCGATCTCACACTCCCGAGTGAGAGAGAAAGCAGAAGGAGCCAACTCACGTCATTTGATACTAATTGCCGCATTTGGCCTTCTCTCTTCATTATTCTCCTCATTCTGCACATTTCGCCATTCGACAGCCCTTGGAGGACTCACAAAATTTAAACCTCCCCTATCCCTCCCATATGTAACAAACAAAACCTTTGACACAAATGGAGGTTCAAATTTCAAGTTCTCCATTTCTACAAGATGAGCGGCATTGGGTGGATATTTATTATTTTCCCATGATTGTTGATTTGCCAGGGCGTTTGGTTGAGGGAATAATTCTTCTCCCTCAATTGATCACATGTCTGCCCTGAGCATTGGGGCGACCACGAGGCTTAGGTCTCCTCAACCTCTGTCCGACTCTTCCTTCTTATCTCTGTGATACAGGAACACGTTATTCTCAGCGGCTCGAGAGGAACAGACATTACTCACATTCTCAAATCGAGGTTTGCCTATACTTACCCATCTAGGATACTTATATACCCTTGTTGTTCCCTTGGGTCCTAAATTAAATAAACCAAATCACTCATTTTAAATTTCCTCCACTGAGGATGAAAAATAAATAAAGGCCGGTTCAAAGTAGTGTAAAACGTTTCAATATTTCCATTAGGGCCATTTGAATGAAAATGAATTTGAACCAAAATGAAAATGTTTTCCCATATTTGTGGGAAAAATTTAAAAAATGGGATAATGAACCAATAAGTGTGGATATAAATGTGGTAGGCAGAAGCTTGGAACGGTTCTAATGAGCTGAGTGCACATCATGTGTTTAGCATTAGAGACTCTCTCAGATGAGCTGTGGATGCAGCAACTCTGTGTGAGTTGGTCGGGAGGCTAATTGAGACGATCCTCGGAGCTCTCCACTAATTCTAATCGGGTTGAAAGGAAGGATGGGAGTTGATCTTCGTTACACTAATTAGAAGAGGGCAACAACTGTCGGTTGTAACGAGTTTTTCAAACGAGAGGTTCATCTTGACAACATGGTTGTTTTCATTACTGGCGACATTTCTCAATCTTTTCGGCCCACTCGAAGACCCACTGATTGAACGCTTCACATTTCCACAACTCCTTGGTGGAGTTTGGGCACAACCAGCGGCCACCTTCAAGGCTCTAATTTCATCCAGCATCAATTTCACGTTCCTCGCTCATTAAATCTACAATATTCCAAAGAATACTGGTCTAGTACATTTTTTAAACCCGAGCACCATTGGAGATTATTAGTATAATTGAGAGAACAACACGCATCGCGCTCCGCCAGATCCCAGGAAGATTGAGGGATCAAAATGATGGGAATGTTTATTCTAATATTAAAACAACCCTCCGTGAGGCTTTCAATGATGAGACCACTACAAGAACTCAGATAGCATTTCAAAGCTCACACTTCACAACTCCCCTTAAATACATACATATTTGATACGAGAGTGTATTGTTACAACTTACAGTATGGATCCTCATTATGACGATTTGTCATATGATTTAACTTAAATGCATTATTTAGATATATATGTACTATATGATTTAGATATTATGTATACTCCAAGGAGCTCTCAAGGTCTCTTCTTGCTATTATTTTACGCTCCTTCTTTGAAGTTATTAATACTTATATGGGCTCCAGTAGGAAACTACAATGCTTAATTATAAGGTTTTTATCAAGAGTTTTTCAAAACAATAATTAAGGAAGTTTTTTGGAGTCATATAATAAGACGCACATAGGATACCTTTATCCAGGATACCTTTAACCAAGTCCCCCAATTTGAGCCAGGATTGAGGGAATATCCTATGTGTATTTACATTGGATTTGCCAAGTGGGATATAATTCATATTGTCTCTCTTTATTCTCATTTCCACGGTGTGTGTTTTGTTCCGAATTGGATTCTACGAATGTTGAAAGTCTTGAAATTGAAAAGAAATTTCAAGAGGAGGGATATGGGACTTTTTTGAATCCTGAAGTGGAAGTAAAGTGGCGATATCCAACAATTCAGATTGAGCTCAAAGGGCATTTCCCGCAAAACTTCCACCTTTAACTTTCTTTATAACTAAATAGGGGGGTTGAATAAAGGGAAACCATGGTAGTACAATAAGTATGGGAGCCGTATGTATAAATGTCTTCTCCTCCCAACGACATTCATACAAAACATCCATATTGAATGTTCAAAATTGTCAGACAGATTCCCTCAGTTTCATTGAACTCAATATGTTGAGAAATGGTCCCAAGTTGTTTATCACCCTCACATCTATGAATTTAATGAAGGAGGTAAACGGAAATGGATCAAAAATGTCCCGTTCAAAATGTATAATTCTCATGATCTTTTATTTATAAACCTCATTTTAATATTTGTCTCCGTGTCTAATCAAATCCCCAAAAAAAGCGTCGGGAGGATCAATGGCGTCGGTGGGATGGGGGCATTGTGGAGGTTTAATCATTCGCTTATCATTTCCTGTATAAATCTCTCGACTCAATTGAGCCCCAATCGTAAATGAGGTTGATGGAGCCATTCGTTTGGGGTCCTAAAGGTCCCGTAGTTCAATTTGGACAAGTGGGGAGAAACTTAAAAAATGAGTTCCCAATTAAGTTCTCCGGGAGTGAATGAAAGAGAGCTCCCCTCCACTAATAATACTTGTTTATCTCTCCCTTAATGAGCGGCGGAGACGAGCGGGGCGAGTAACAATTTCCTTTGGAATTGCCATCCTGGGGACAACTCGCTCTCTGCATGTGAATGAAGGTCGGAGCCTCGGAATTATTATGAATTAAAATGTCCTCGATTTGTTGGGCCGAAGAATGTCTTTTGAGGCGGGGGGGAGATAGGGGTCGGATATGGAGAGGGGCTTAGTGGGAATACACTCTGTTTTGGCGGCCGTCTAAAAATCAATTTATATCACGCCTGATTGCCCTCAATAATTGAATGTGCCGCAGCCGACATTCTGGTGATGCCTTGCTCCCCTGCTCTTTATAAGATGAAATATCAATATGAATCCTCCCATCATAGAGAGCATTAAATTTATTCTAGACTGCATAAACCTCATATTATATTTTCAAACCGCCGTCAGTTGCCAAGTAAAACCTCGACGTCCCTTTCATGCACACTATCTTTACACTCAAAAATCTTCACCCACCTTTGGTTATTTCCATTCCCATGACTTACACGCCCCGTCAATTCCCTATAACCAACCCAATTTGTTTTGCCTTCTTTCTTCTTGACAATTGTCAATAAGATAATTGACAATTATAAACATGACTAATTGTGGACCTTGTAATGAATGTGTCAACATTTGGAAGGAATCATATTGAACTCTTCAAATAGAATTCTTCAGATGGACTTGACCTGTTTAATAATTTTATCCTCATTAAATGAGTTGTTAAATAAACAATTTAGTTGTATTCTTTTATTGATCGATCCATCAAAGAAAACCACTTAAAATGGGATTCTTTTCCTTCAAGTTGGCTCTTAAGACAAAATTTAATGGACTTGTAATTTATTCGGAAATGAAATGCACAAGAGCTAAGTTTTTTATGTAATGTATTTAGATTAGTTGTAAAGTGAAGCACGGAATTCGTGGAGAATTAACATTTATCTAATTCTCGTCCTGTACATTATGATAAGTATCGGTGGGATGTGTATATAAATGGACTCAGTTCCTGCCAGAAGCATAATAGATGCAGATTAGCGTTCCTTCTCCGTCAACATCCCTTCAAATGGGCATTGGGCTAAAGCGGAATCAGAAGAATAACTTTATGTAATGATGCATTCAACCACGTGGCAGACATTGGAATTGGAATTGAGAAATGAATCTAATGTATAATTTTTCAAAGACAATGGTTAAAGATTTTTATATGTAATATTACATGTAATAGGATATTACATAAACCGTATAAAATAAGCGTTGTAAAAAAAGTGTGTCAGTTTCATATGTAAATATATATGAGCAATTGGAAGTAATGGATAAAATATACTATGTATGGAATGTACTATAACTTTGTATATTTAATAAAATTGTAATATATTTATGTGTAGTAATATAAGTATTCATATATATGGTATGTACAAGTAGGTATTCAAAATTTGAACACAATTTTGTACTACTTGGATATGCGGATGATGAGATGATTCTCTGATGTGAACTTGTGCATGAATTGTATTTGTTATGATAAATTTGGTTGTGTATCTGTATGCATTAGAGATTCTTTGTTCTTGGCTCGACTTCCTTCAATCTCGAGAGGACCGCGGAATTGGACGTAGAAAGTTTCGGCTATTTAAGTTTTGCCCAACATTGAGAAATGTGTGGGGGGGGGGGTTGAAGGAATTGAAAAATAGTTGGAAGGAAAGCGAGTTTCTTCCTCCTCACCTTTCCTTGGTGAAGGTGAACCCAAAGTTTAATTTTTGCGTGAGGAGAAGCAATCAATCTTGAGGGAAATGAGTTGGCGATTTTTCCCTTTTCATCTAACAGGAGAAACCCTCATCTCTTTCCCCCAACTCAAACCATATATTTCCCCGTCAGTCATATTTATTTCTTTTCAAGATCCAATTGGAATTTCGCCCCTCGATTATCATAGTAATGGATTGAAGGCCGATGATGAACTTCATTACATAAATGTCCTAGTGGGTAAATCCAAAGCCTTCTCTTTCCGGGAGACTTATTGAGGGAAATTTGAAATGATGTGAAGGCCCTTGAATCTACATATGCCTTTGGGTAATTGAGGAAATAAAGGAGTTTGGAAAAGGAAGTTCGTCTTTTTTCCTTTTTGAAAGAAAGGTGAATTTGAAGGAAATTGTATTTTAAGAAGTGTGAAGAATTAATCTCTTCGCCTTCTCACAAATTGAAGCTTCGTTCAAGTAGGTAATTCAACTTGGGCCAATTTGAGTCCCAGAGCCACGGGAAGATTTATTTTCTTTGAAAAGAAGGAAAACCTTTTCCTATTTATCTCTTGATGACTCTTAAGTTAATTTCACAGTAAGTTGATCTCAGCTATTCTCCTTTGTCAACCTTCCTCGAGGGGGAATTAATACACATTTATTTCTCTCTACCTCTTTCTCTCTCTCTCTCTCCAGTTAGGAGTGTCCTATTAAGGGAAAAATTTGGAATTAAGGAGTTGACGGGTTCCCGAGGCGGAGGAGGAATCTCCGCCACTTACTCACTCCCGCCCTAATTAAGAAGTCAGAGAGAAACAATATTATCTCATACACAGTCGAGCAACTTTGGGGAAGAATCTCTCGAAGGAATAATGAGTGCAGAGAGAGGGACTTTATTTAGGTGGAATGTGAACAGATTGAGAAATTACTTTTTCCAATCACGTCTTTTATAAGCTCCTCTTGTTACTTTTTCGCTGATGCTTTATCGGGAAATTAGAAAAGATTCGCCTTGGAAGGGAACATAATTGGAATAAGGGATATAGGCCCATATATCCGGTGAGGGTCTTAGGGACTGGTCATGGGATTCCGTGTCAGCCGTCACCTCCTATCCCCACATCTCTCTGAGGGAGCTGATCAAAAGAGTTGCATTTCCCTTGATTACTCCGATAATTGAAGATTTATTGGGAAGCTCTTTCCACTCCGATCCACGTCATTCAACCTTACATTAACTCGGGAGCCTCCGATGGTACACACACAATGTACCTATGTATACCTATAGACAATGGTTCCTATTAGGATGGAACACCTTTAGCTCCTCCATTAGAGACCTGCTCATCGGAACCAATTGGGAGGATGAAATATTAAAATGTGAGTTTCATTTCCTCTCAGTCGGAAGTGAGGGGGAAGGCTCGATTTAAATTTAATAAAAATGCTAATGGGTTTATTAGTATGTATTTGGAAAGTGGCTAATGGGTGGCCTGAAGATTGTGCTTTACATGTAAATGGATGAAGAGGATGAAAGGATGAGGCTGACAAGTCACGAACTGGATTTGGAATCCATAATGGAATTATGGAATTACGATTAGTGCGGAAGGTGGGGGCCAATTGGGCGATTTAGAACGGGTCGATAAAGAATATTCCCCAATTCCTTTCTCCTCATTCTTATTGAGTGGGTATTTAAAAAAGGTCTTTTGGATGTTGGGCAAACTGAGGGTTTTTGCATGTGTAAATACTAGCAAGGATGGAATTATCATTTCTTTCTTAATCTACCGGATCAAACTTGATTTCACCTGTCAGAGAGGAAATGGGAATTGTGAATGACATTTGAGGGACTGAGGGAGGGAATTTATTAAATGCCTCATCCACTCAACCGACTCAACCTTCCCAATCTCATCATGAGAGTAAGTTGGCTCAATGGGGACCATTCAACTCCATTCCTTGGAAGTTTAAAAAAAAGAAAAAATGAGGAGTTCGGTCCAAATTAAGGGAAAAGAGACAGAGTAGCACTTGACAAAATAGGAAGAAGGGAAAAAAATTCATGAAAATTTTAGCACATGGAGAAAAACAATTTTGGAAAAAGGTTTTTTCCCATTGGAAAGACACTTTCATGTCTTGGTTTGTCCAGCGGAGGAAAACGCCATTTATATGAACTTCTAAGCCTATTGTCCCCCATTTATTTTCCTTTCTTTTCTAATTCGCGGAATTGGTTTTATTGTCATATTCAATGTCCTTTGTGAGTTAATAGACACGTCAGGGCAGTCGGAATAATTCCGCCAAGAGATCAGCCATTGGGTTTATTTAAAGTCTTAGCCAGAGAGGAAATGGGTTGGGTAAAAGGTTCTGATCGGCTCGGCAGTCAAGTGCGGCGTCCATTCTTTCTCCCATCATCACATCACCTTGGAGTCACTCCACTTACGCCCCTATACCTATCCAAGAGGAATCCTCTCTCCTATAGCTCCACAATGCACACTCACATTTCCATTAGCTGGTCACGAAGCTACGGTCCTACACTCAACGTCTTACGTTTTATTTCACCTTTTAAAATCACTTTAAGTACGTTGAAAGAGCATCCGCCATATGTATTTATCAAAAAAGGCCATTACCGGGCCCTTGTGAGAGCGTCTATTACACCCACTCATCGTTGTAAATATACATGGATTCTAATTCTCCCCCTATTCATGTCTTCCTTTGTTTGCGTAGGGAAGTTCGGCGGGGACGACGCGGTCGGAGATGCACAACACTGAGGGGAAGTCTGAGCTGAACGTCAACGGTGAGAGTCCATATTCAATACATGGCCGGGAGAATAATGGAGGGCTCCCGGGTTTGTAATTTAATTAGTTCCAAGGACCGTGAAATGGCAATTTGACTATTATCATCTTTTCAATATTAAATGTCAATGGGTTTGATGTCGAGAAAATGGAGTTAATCTCTGGCTTTTATCGGCCTTTGGATTGGGGGACCGGGGTTGTGTAAGAGGGATTGTTTTCCCATCCACCACTTCAATGGGGTCTCGGAGGAGGAAATGATGAGTAAGGGAGTGAATGGGACTGAAGGTGGGGGCTTTCTCCAGAGAGCGGATAAAGGGAGACGGAGGAATGGAGAGCAAAGTGCATTTTCAGATTCCATGTTTACCGATCTACCGAATCGGTCTTCTTCTTGGAAATAATAGCAAATTCATGTTGCAGTCTATTAAGCAAAGGGATTTATTTTCATTCTATGCCCTCCTTTGAGTCGAGACCGGGAGCATCCAACTTCTCCACTTCTCTCTCCCTGACCCCTCGAGCAACTCCGCCATCAACCCAGGGCCCCATAAATCAAGATATACGCGGCGGGAGTTTGAGCATTATCAAAATCGCTAATGAAAACACCAAAATGAACTCACCGTTTTGAGACTTGGGCCGTGTCGGGTTGTTCCCAACCTCGGTGACCCTTCCTCGTGGGGAAGCCCTTAATGCCTCTTGAGATATTAGCATTTGGGGAATTGTGGGGTTTGCCGACCGGTCAACCATTTCCATTACGACCTGAGGATGGATGAAGGTGGGGCGGGAGGCTCCAGAGACTGGTGTGCATACCTTCCGCTGATCCGACCCCTATTACGGCCCACATTACCCGACAAATGCCAATATATTTCTCCATCATTCCCTCCTATTTATTTCCGAGGGAGGATCCGTCCCTATTACGTCCTCTTTCTATAAATTGAGATAAACTCGGGAAAGGCTTAGAATAAGGTGTGCTATTGATGTTGAGTTATTGAGGATTGAGGGCCGAGAGTCCTAAGGGAAATTTCCCCAATTTCGATTACACTCGCCCCAACTTTCTCAAGAGGGTGATGAAGAGCGTGTGTTAAAGAGTTTGTAATAGTAATGAGGAGAATGGCGGGAGTCATGAACTTTAATTCATTTTCCTTGTTTCCAAACACCCTCCGTTTTGTCTTCCTCGCAAAGGCAGCGGGACATGGAAGTCCCATTATGGAACTCAATACACACACTCACTCCATTCCTTCGAGTGGAGGAAAAATTGGGCCGTTTACTGCGGTGAGGAGATTGAGTGTTGGAAAACCACTACTTGATACCTTTCGATTCGTCAATTTGATTCCGGTGGCTGGCGGTCTTAATTAAATAATTCCCCATTATCCGCTCCCTGTTTACATTTCATTCATATGATTTTAATTTCCTTATCAATTCGGTCCTCTTTGTTCACTTGGCGGAAGCGGAGCCTTCGATTCTCATAAGTTGGGAAGTGGAAGGTTTGGCTAATTAAGAGCCCCATTCAGCTCGAACCGATGCGAACCGATGGTGGGATTGCCATTAGGCCCTGTATGAATATAAGCTCCTCCAGGAGGTGGAAAAGACTAATGTTTGCCTAAGACTAATAGGAAAACCTCAGCTCCTTCTCATTTACGGAAAAAGGGGGGAAGGGTAGACAATAGGAACAAGAGCCCGAGGTGGATCAGGCTTATGAGGAAAATCTAATTATAGTTAAAGTTCGTTAAAACTTTGTTAAATTATTTTGCAAGAAAGTTTTCATTATCAAAAGGACTTAATGAGTTTTCCTCATCATGAAAATATATGTGTTTCCACTTCGGGATCGTTATAAACTAGGAGAGTGTGCATAGGAACCTTTTTGTGTGTGAGTTTGGGCATCTCTCGGGAAGACGCCGTTCCTCCTCATCTCACAGAGATAGTGTTAGCTAATAGGGATTTATTCCTCCTCAACATTCCCAATTCAGTTTACAAGTTTTATTATTTCTCATGTCCTTCTCTTTACATCTATTTGCCCAGGAAAAATATCATCGGATCTATTAACTCATATTAGAAAGGTCCTATTCAATTTCATTCCCAGATACACATGAAAAATTTATATTTTAATTACCAAAGTTCTACAGAATTACTTAGCTTTCTATTATTCTCTAAACTCATTCTAAAGGCGTTTCTTCCCCTTTTAAAAAACATGAAGATTTTGAGCTTTCAAAATTTGTGTATTATTTATTAAAAAAAACAGTTTAATTTTGTTGGTTTCTTCCAACTATACAATTTCACTTTTTTGTCCATCAAATTTCTTTTTTTCACCCATCTTCGAATTTATTTTTTCACCCATTATTCGAATTTCATTTTAAGGAAACTTTATTGGATTTTTGCATTGAAAATTTTGTTAGAGAACCCATACAATAACAAAGAAAATATTATATGACATGTTTTTAAGCACAAATTTGATTTCAACTGAAAAAAGTATTTATTTCATGATTTGATTTTAAAATCTTATAAATGCTAACTTTTATACTTAAAAATAACTTCAAAGTTTCCCCCCTTTTTATTGTCAATAAAAAGTCATGTTTTTGATTTTGGCTTCTTTTTCTCAATTCATTCTCTCGCACTTGGATATTTCTATCGGTTCTCTTTTTCGGGCCGAGGATTTGGTTGAAGTTGACTCTGAATCCCTTGTTGATGGAAATTGGATATCCGATTATATCCTTTCACATAAATTCAATTTCCTCCTACTATCTTTTTGATGAAGGGTGGGTAAATTGATTTGAGATTCAAGGATCAAATCCTCTATTCAGAGGACAAACAGAGAAAATGAATTTGAGGGGATGATTATATCTATCCTTCAATCCACTCTATTGGACAGACTGTTTATGCCCCACTAAAGTAAATTGAGGTGGAATATAAAAGTGGAATTAATGGGAATGGAAGGTATTTTGTTTAAGCGCCAGAGCTCCACTTCCCACCCAACATTTTTTAAACTTGGGTTCATCATTTGGAGAAAATTTCGACTCATTTTGTCATTTCGCATGGGAAAGGGATCCAGGTGGAAAAGAAGTTTGTTCGAACCTTCGGATTTAAACCCTTTCTTGGATCACTTAACAAAATCATGTCCCATCATTCACCGTCTCAATTCCTTCCCATAATTGGTCTCAAAACGACTTAAAAATAAGACAAATGAATCTTAATCATAATTTAATCAAACCATCCAACCATCTATTCAATAATAGAAAATTTACAAATTAATATTTCTAATATAGTAGATACGATTGATATTTACTATACTATATTCTATATTTAATAAGTACACAAAATACACATATGTGCGTATTTATCCAATATTTTATTATAGGTCTTATCAAAAATTTGTATTTGTTTCTACCAGGTGGAAATGTATTAAATAATTTCCAACAAGGGTTTGATGATTTGATGCATGAAGTTTTATAGGATTGTATGTGTGTTATTTGTTCTGCATAGCTTCTCGTTCCCGTTCTCGTTCCCGTTCCCTTTGATGAGAAAATACCTCAAAGGGGCGAGTGTAGTCTTCCACGTCCGTCCGCGGAGGAATTCTCTCATAGTGGGAAGTGTAAGAATGTCTCAATGATGACGGAGCTGGAGGGTCCGGTGGAGGGCGGATAAGTGGCCACAGGAAAGGCAAAGCTCCCGCATTCCGCTCCGACTCCTTTATGAGAAAATTCCAGGGAAGAGGCCTAATTACATTTTCACCTGTCTCTCCCTTCAAGGGGATGCTCTCCTCTTAATAGACTCCCCTATATACCTAATATAAATATATCCTCCCTCTCACATCGTTCTGCTCCGCCCAAATTCTAAACAATTTAATTACGGAGGAGATTAAAAATGAAAATGCCTTTCTCCTTTAAATTTGTTAATTAGGAATTCCTGGCCAAATTAATTTCATTTGTGTGAAGATCTTTGTTAATTTCTACATTCACTTTACATCTCATTTTTACCTACTATAAAATCCATACCCAAGTATTACTAACTACAACTTGTAAGTATAAGTAGATACTTACATGCTGATAATAATTTGTATTTATTTTCCCTATTTTGAATATGGGTATTCTTATTGGACATTTTATATTGGTTTGTACAACTGTATTTAAGATATGTAGTTTCCATTTAATCCCAAGGCGAATTAATGATTGAGAGATGGGAGAGGAATTGGCATTAGAGAGTTAATAAAGTTTGGGCGATTAAGGGAGAGGGGAAGATTTAAGAGGCTGTGGGAGTCGGAAATGGAATTAGATGAGATTCCTCGGGGTTTGTCCAATAGACCAGGTTTTCTCCCATTGTTCTCCTTTGAGGATGCGGCGGGAATGAGCTGTTCCGAGAAGCTCAAGTGTTAAATGGGCGAATACAAGCGTCAAAACAAGTTGAGTAAAGATCCAACCGGGTTTCCCCAAAGTTTGTTCGACCGTTGCAATGTTAATTAAATCTGGGAAAACGAAAAGAGACGAGCTAATGAAACGTCAAGTGCGGGCTACTGTGATTAATTGCCTTGCGATACGTTTATATTCCCTCTTACTTACTCTCTCATGTTCATATACTCACAGTCTTATACATCTTATACAGATCTGTATATCCAAAGAAGATATCGGAGAAAGCTCACCCATTCACATTTACTTCCATTTACACTATTTACCATCAAAGATATACAAAGAGATATTTCCTCGTATATTCCATATTGAGGGAAGGTTTCGGGAAATGGGAAGGCTATATAAACAAATATATTAGGTATATCTCTTATTGTTTAGTTAATTCTCTCTTCTCAAATAACAGTTTGAACCGAAATAAAAACCTCTTTGGACAACTTATTGTCTTTCCCTTTCATGCAATTTTATGCAATTTGGTTCTTAATTTAAATTCTCCCTCATTTTTATTTCTTTCTCCCCCTTATTACACTGCTGTTATTATTGTTAATACCTATGATATAATTTTTGTAAATTATTACCGTTTGGAATGAATAGCTCAAAATTCCCAGAATTATTATTTTTACATATTTCAACAAGAAGCAATTTGAGTCTTGTCATTTCAAATTTTCAATTCAAATGTTATTGGCTTATTCCTTTGATGTAAGAAACAGGAATTTTTCTTTGAATTTGAGATTAAGAAAAGGTAAATGGACTCTAATGACATTAACCTTGTGCTTTCATTTGACATTAAACTTCTCTTGCTCAAACAGAGTTCCCTGTAGTTAATTAGACTTAAACCCATTTATTTGCCGATTGAAGTTTAATTTCCCTCCTTGTGGAGTTGAATGGGAATGAAAGCACAGGGGTGAAATTCCATTGAAACAACCTCACTTTCTTCTCCTCTATCATTTCCCATTTCAGATGAATGGCTCAATTTGACTCTGGCCAACACGCATTTCGTGACCGTGGAAATCTCCTCATTATACTTCCAACTAACTCCTCAAATTTAATGATTCATTCCCCATGTTTTCCCATTAATTTCCCTCCTGGAGGATTTTTTCAATCTTCAATCCTCTCTCTCTCGGACATGGGAAGTAGCAGTAGAAAAAAGTAGTTAAATTGTCAAACAACTTTCCCCCATAACTTTAAGATAAATTTATTTAACTCCCATTGGCACGTTCAAGTTGGGAGGGGATTTGGTGATGGGTGTAGATTTAATGTTCTTTATAATGAAAGTTCTGAGCACAAACCAATTATCTCATAAGGACTGAAAGGAATAGGTAGGAATTGTTCTATTTATTTGCCAAAGGCAATTATCCGCTCAGGGGAACTGCCAAATTCAATTCCATGTTGTCGACTGATTGAGAAGGCGCGGGAGCTCATTTCCGGGATTCAACTTGATCCTCATCACTTTCCCCCCTCTTTCTCTCTCTGGCCGTCCTATTGAGAAGGTTCCAGAATTAATTAGGAGAACACGGATGGGCTGAGCTTTTATTCCATAATTTCATTTCCTCTCCCAAGCCTTCAAGGTATAAAATAGAGAATCTAATCATGTCTTTTCTCATAGGAGACACCATCGGACCACCCGGGATGACCAACGGCGAAGGTTTGGGTCTCGGGGCGGGAGTTCCGGGCCCGCCCGCTCCTCCGATCGCCCACGGGGCGGGAGTTCCGGGCCCGCCGGCGCCCCCGATCGGCCATGGGGCTGTGAGAGTCCAAAGCACCCGAGAACCTGTAGGAGTATCCGGAGGGGCGAAGAACGAATGTGCGGGTTGCGGGAAGCGGATCACGGACCGATTTCTCCTCAAGGCCCTTGACATGTATTGGCACGAGGATTGTCTCAAGTGCGGCTGCTGCGACTGTCGTTTGGGCGAAGTGGGCTCCACGCTCTACACCAAGGCCAATCTCATCCTCTGCAAACGGGACTATCTTCGGTAAGTTTGGGTAGAATTAGCAAAGAAAAATGGGGCCTAATACATCAAGCTTTAAAGAGCTTAATTATTATTATTCTTTCATTAAAAGGCGAATGGGGAAAAGTGGAATTTTTACGGGAGCGTAAACAAACTAATTGAAAACTCACAAGTACAATAACTCACTGTCAAAAACACGAAGTGAATAGGCCCGGCGCGTTTCTATCCCAAATGGGCTCGTTATTAGCTTCTTCCCCCCATCCGATGTGGACTGAATCCAATGTGTAGCAATTCACCAATTACTTTATGTAAATCTGAATTGGTTTTTTCTCCCTGGGCGTGTATAGGGTCTATACAGACCTCTCGTTTAATGAGTCCCTCTCACTCCGTTTCCTCTGGCTCGGGCGTCTTTGGCTAATTAGCTTTTAGGGACACTCTCCCCATCTCGCCCATCTCTAAACCTCATCAATTCGCAATGCATAGAAACTATCACACCGGTTTCATTAACTCTTCTCAATTACGGAACCGCCAGGACCAGACACCGCCCCTTTCGCCCAATTCATCACCCAGGGACTAATTGATTCTTGGCAGGTTGTTCGGGAGCACTGGCTACTGTGCCGCTTGTTCCAAAGTCATCCCCGCCTTCGAGATGGTCATGAGAGCGAGGAACAACGTGTATCATCTCGAATGCTTTGCCTGTCAGCAGTGTAACCACAGGTCAGAATTTAATTCTCTTTCCCAAAATTCGCCCATAATAAATCATAAAAACAATTTTATTATTTTAAATATAACAAAACCAATATTGTATAATTATGATACTTATAGAATACATGTAGAATTACAATACCCTGTATATCAATTTACCATAATTATTACATTAATACTAGGTATATAAATATTTATTAAGTGTTTCACAATGTATTTATGAATATGGTATTTATGAATATTTATCCATAAGGTTTTGTGTTGGAGATCGATTTTACCTATGTGAGAACAAGATCCTCTGTGAATACGACTACGAGGAACGGATGGTTTTCGCAAACATGACCTACAGCCCTGGAAACCTGGCGATCCTGAGAAGGCAAGTGATATTACAATATCAATCAATGTCAAATCATTCCCATTTATTTAATCATCCGGGAAAATTGTCCCAATTGTGTTCCGTTGTGTTTGACACGTGGAATGAAAGTGATTTGATTTCCCACAGTAGCAACAACCAAGAGGGGAAGACGGGAGGTTCATCTCCGGCCATGACCACGACCAACAACGTTGGGTTCAACAATTCAAGCGGGAGCAGCTCGCCCAAGTTGCAGGCCCTTAGTCCTTCCTCGACCATGTCTCATCTTCACCATTCGCAGCCGCATCTCCTTCATCACCACATTCACCCGCCGATCGCCCAGCGAACAGCAACGTAACGAATAAGCGGGAGCGGACAAATCCCACATGGAGGCTCATCGACTCACGCATCAAAGGAAACCATATAATCAAATGTATACTCGGATGCTATGTAGGATACGTGTGTCTTTATATATTAGGAACCTATCTGAATCAATATCTCTTTACTAGGTTAAGAGAGGTAACTGACGTGTATACGATCTCCGATATACTGGAGGAAGGGCGTAATTGGTTCTACATGTCCGTTCGGGCTTCTTTGGAATAAATTGGAGAGGATTCGCTAATTAAATAATTGATTGGAAAATGTGTATAATAGTCACATGGTCCGGGGATGAAGGGGGCGGGAGCTGTTTGTTCATCTTGAATATTAAGGACACGAGGGAGTGGGTGGTCCGGAGGACTCGCGTTCCCCAAATTAATTAAATGAATGAATTAATTAATCTGTCAATGGTGAGTTGAAGGGGAAGATGAAGAGAGTCCGTGTCCGGAGATTACACTCGTTTCAGCTCCAAAGGAGTGAGGAGTGAAATATGTGACTGTCCGTTTATCATAATTGGAATCCTTGGGAAAGTTGGCCGCTAATTCCGCTCCTCTCGCCCTCCTCCTGCTTAATTTACAGATAAATTCAATTAGTGGGAGAACCCCTCTTTGATCAAATGATATCGGAGAGACATAGATCATGGCAAGAGGCTCATTACCATTCCAGAACCTCACATGTCGGCGACAATGAACAAAGTTCACTCACTCTCCCATTTACCCATTTATAATCCTCCCGTTCAAAGGTTTATAAGTACAAAACCACGTTTCTCATTCTTTCAATTATCCCAATAAATACAAACGAACATGAAACACATTGATTCGCAAGACCTCGTTTCAACTTCTTGGTCCTCCCAACCACTTCATGTGCTGACACCACAAATTCCTCCAGACACCACACGCCAAAACACACTCGTCTGATTATACAAGAACCAAAAACAATTACAACAGACACATGCAAATAATGTATTTAAAAATTATTCTTAATAATTATCTATATAAATACAATGATGGCGATATGGCGAATCAATATTCTAACAGTTTCAAAAACCCTCCCAAGGCCTCTCTCTCCTAACCAGAGTTATTATATAACCACAATTGGTTAAATTCCAATTCCCTTGTATAATAATCGTTATAATTAAGATAAAAAACTCCTTCATGGCCCTTATGCACGTTAGCTTTAACAATAATTGTCTTTGCCTTTAAGTTCTTTTTGAGTGTTGGACAAATAGTAACTTGAAATGGTCATGAAATCAAAACCCAAGTCACAATGCGAAAATATTTGAAAACGGAGTTTAATGATCAGAAGTGAAGAAAAGAGAATAATGTACATGTACCTACATTATTTAAACTTAATGTTTGGATGTGCGGAATTGAAGTCTACGTAGAAATAATTTATTTACAATGGGTTTATAAAATAATACACATGAACGATTCTTTTCCCTCGGTCCTTAAAAACAAATGTATACGATGAGTCATTATATTGTGAAATTAACATTAAAATTCTTTCTTAAACATGCTGAAAAAAATTATGTAAATGGAGAAAAATGTATCGTTGAATGTTGAAGCTATTGTAATTTATTATAATTACCTTTGTTACAATGCTATTAGATGTACACTCTGTGCTACTGGATATTTTTAAAAATAAATCCGATCAATTGTTGCATCATTATGTCTTAGGATAATATTACGCAAAATATTAAAGATCTTTTTAGGATATAGTTTAATAATTTATATATGAAATTATTAATCTTTATTAAATACCTACGTATAATATATATAATCATATATAGATACAATTAATATCTAGTTTATCTTCAATGTATACACTTATTATACGAAATGGTTCATTCTTTAATCATGAAATTGTTTATTATTTATACCTACTTCTATACCTATAATACTAAATACATATAAATATAATGTATGTAATAAATATAAATAAATGTGAAATTAGAGTACACCAATAAACGATTTTGTTTTCTCTTCACGAATGATTTGTAAATAACTAAAGCATTCAATATTTTTCTCATTAGTCGAATACGATGATCTTCTGTACCTCTATTAAATTTATAAATAAAATGCATGTTTACCGTTATATAATAACTATATATTAAACATTCTCTAATAAAGAAATATCTTTAAATATTCAAATTACTGACTAGTTATTTACTTTAAACGTATTCAATGTAAATTTTTAAAACCATTCACATTTATTTATTAAAAATATGATTCAGTATGTTATTTAAGACAAGATTCTCGAGCGTGACTCATTAAATGCTTTTTCTTTGTCAACGTGAATTGTAAGCATTTCTTGGATTCAATCATAATAAATAAAATAATAAGAATTATATAATTATGTAAGTAAAAGCTGTATAAATGTGAAATTATTTAAATAGTATAATTAGTAATTGTTTCTAGTTGTATTGCACATATAGTTTGTTAATAGAACTTCATTGAAAAATGAGAAAAATGTTTACATGTAAAATTGGATACCTAGGTATGTATGTGTGTAATTAATACGCACATTAGGTACCTATAGTAATTATGATTAGAAGAAAAATGAACACGAGAGGTAACTAATATTTAAATTAATTTAATCCTTGAAGAAAATGATGTAAAGTTGAAGGCGAATGTGCGATCTTGGATTTCTCATTTTGTATGGGTGATAAATTCATCATAATGTACAAGTCATAGTTGTTAATGACTCGAATGAATATTAAAAAAAACTTTATGAGACTCCTAGTAATCAATGTATTTAAATAGTCAATTTACGAAATAATAATTTATAATTTTCACTTAAAACACAATAATTTATCATTTAAAAATTCATATTAAATATTGCATTCATGACTTTTGAGGTTTTGGTTTTGATCATGTAATTTGAATCATTTCTAATAATAATGGACAAAAGAGTTGATAAAAAGATTAAATGTCGTCTAAAAATGATTGATTCATTATAAAAATTATTTCATAATGCTATGGAATAATAAATCCCGCTTGAGCCAGTTTTGTTTATTTTTTATTTCTATTATTTTAAAAATATAAGTAGAAACATACAATATGAGATGGATAATTTTTCAAGTTTAGATTTTGGTTTGATTTAAGAGTCTGTAATTGGGTAATAGAGGAAAGATGTGTTCAACAACCTGTATGTAATGGATAATGTTCAAGTTGAGTATAAGTAGGATAATAAATGATCATATTCCGTAACATAATCAATTCCATTTCGAAATAAAAAACATATTATTATTTTCATGGATATTTTTTATTGAAAAATGATAG
Source organism: Neelides folsomi (assembly GCA_034687125.1). NCBI lineage: Eukaryota > Metazoa > Arthropoda > Collembola > Neelipleona > Neelidae > Neelides > Neelides folsomi. Next base: position 27,941 of record JAQGBZ010000084.1, read on the forward strand.
TTAAAGTTAAATATTTAAGCTATCAAGTTTTCACTAATCAAGTTCAGCCTTATAAATACTTATATAAATATCGGCATGTTGCTTTTATAGCTTCAAATAAATACAAAATACGATACAATACATACACGAATATGTATGTTCATATACCTTACATGTAATTATTTGTATTTAAGTATATTTCTTACCTATATAGGTACACATACAGGTAGTTCTTTACATAGAAACTTAACCAGCTTTAAATGTCCATTAAATGTACTGTTAATAGAGATACTTTTTATATCTTTCTTTCTTACAATAAAATCTTATATAAAATTAGAATATAAATTATAAGTTAAAATGGTGAAAAGTTTTAAGTTATGTGAAATAAAAATACTTTCATAAAAGAGCACTTGGTTGATAATTTAATTTCTTCCATCATTGGATTTTGAAAAGGGATAAAATTTAGGTGGGTATTAAAGCTAATAAAATAAGTTTGCAAATTTCCTTTTTACAGTCCTAAATAGACGAATAGACTATAAAAAGTTGAATAAGAAGGGTTAAAGTTGAAATGAGATTTGTCCGGATTTATTGTTTTATTCGAGCTGTTGGATTTTCTGGTAGGTCAGAGGAGTTTTGAGAGTTTGTCAAAGAATTGAAATTAGGAGGGATCGAGCCGTTTGAAGGAGGAGAAATTGGAAGATGATCATGGAAGTTAAGTGAGTAGGGGAAGATAAAAGAGGACGAGATATTTGGAAAGTTTGTGGTGAGGGAAGTTGGGAGTATATAGAGTTTGATAGGCAATTGGTTGTAATGAAGTTGTAATGGGTTTGATGAGTTGGGAAAATGTAATGATCATTTGGGGAAACATTAACCAGGATTTCTCATTTAGACTTCCCTGCCTCCAGGCCTTCAGTTGGATTCCCTTCATACTCCCACAAACTTTTCTCCTCCAATCCCTTCCAAATCCTCCATGCATCACTTCGGCTCAATCATCTCATTTGCAATCTAGGACAAATAGGAGGTTGTGTGTGCGAGACTCCCTTCGCAATCAGTCGAGGGGCTCTAATAACAACTCAACCCTAATTGTTCCAAAGCCTCCATTTGTCAAAGGATCCTCCTCAATTACCCACACTTTTCTTAAATGCCCATCATCACTCACTCTCAAGAACCTCTTCCACAAATTAGCATTTCCACATCATTCCTCTCTTAATTCCCTCCTTTCCCTTTAAATGCTCTCTCAAGTCCTTTAAACCATTTGTTATTAAAACTATTCCTCCTCCCTTTTCCTCCCAATGCCTTCAATCTTTACACCGCCAACTCAATATGAACGCCTTTGCTCAATTCATTTAATTCAAGCTCGAAATGATCCAACTTGGGCAAGGTTTTTAATCTCATCGATTGAACCATTGGAAGAAAGGACCTGGTTTGGATGGGGAATTTAAACCATAATTTCTGAGGGGGTAATTAAGGAAGATAAGTTTGGGAAAATATTCATTGTATTGTGGCTCGGTCACAATGGGCAGATGAATGGAGAGAACTCTGAAGTGAGTCCCAGTGGGAGAAAGAAGCGACTAATAATATTAAGAGTTTCTCAAGTTTCCCTGTCTCCGAAATGATAAGATCTCTTTGCCTCCACAAATCTTTCCTCGAAAAGTTGGGAGTCCCTTGGAATCGGAGGTAATTGCTGTAGAAATGAGCTTCTAACTTATATTTCCCAGCCATTTGTCCCTCCCTTTGTTTTATGCCCTTGGAGACTAACACAATTAGACGTTGAGTAATGACGCTTTCCTCCTGACGACGGAGCTCAAAAACCAACTTTCTCAGTCGGTCTCAAAAGTTAAACTTTTCATTCCTCATCATTTCCCGATGTTCCTACAGGTCACCCAAGGCGGGGTTTTGAGTGGGGGGCATTGAGGCGGGTCGCCATTGCTCACACCCACGGCTCCAATTTGAAAAGACAAATGACTCAATTCCTTCCGGTCAGGGATCGTTCACTCGGGCTAATTGCAAAGTAAATTGATCTACAGCTCTCTCAACTTGATACTTTTATCAAACAAATCGTCCCATTAACTTCATTGGCAACCTCCGCGCGTTCCCAATATTCCTCGGATTGAGGGAATCGGGAATTGAACTTGTTTTTAAAAGGTTCGAAGGTTCATTGAGGGTGAGTAATTCTCTTTTAATGGTTTATGGAAATGTAGTTGGTGAGGAGGAAAAAATATAAAGTGACAGGTTTGTGGTCCCTGCTGAAATATGGAGAATCTTGTATCAATAGATAAATGGGGAATAAAGCGGCGGGCAGGGATGAATAAATGGAAGTATGGAGATGACAGGCGGCCCATGAAAGAGAGGGTGGAGGGTTCCATTATTAAATTATCCTTTATTTCCCCGCTTATTGATGATTGTTCATTTATCTCCATTTGAGTCTCCGCACCCGTTTCTCTCCTCCCTCGCTCTCAACGACCACGACCCATCATCATCCCACGGTCAAATGTATTCTCAGACCTATCTGTGAGAAACGTCGACAGCTCCCGCTCTCTGACACACGCACCACTCTGGAGCGGATCAAGCTCACAAAGGGGATGGATGACTCCGGGACTCATGTGGGGATCTCTCAAATGAGAGTCAAATGAGGAACTTAATGAGGATAAGTTAAAATTGAACGCTGCACTTCACTCATTGTGCAAAAGAGAGGGTTCCCCAGCACAAATGAACCATCAACGGTTCGAGAGAACAAGAGACCATTTATCCCATCTGCGAACCCCAGGATTCTTCCCATTTTAATCTAATTACATGGGCTGTACATGTACTTGCTAAATCCACTCCTGGATTCCATATGTCTTTCATTTTACCCCGACCCTCACTAAATAAATACTGACAATTGTATTGATCCCCAAGGGGAAACAAACTTTCTCTTCCCACTCACATAATCACTTTAGATTCACCCACATAAGGAATCATTTAGGTCTTCATACCAATACCCTTAGATTATCGCCATGTATTGGATACTTATATTGTAAATACATTGTGCATTGATAAAGTGCTAACTAACTATTAACCATGTACGTATCCTACATAGGGTACATATGTTATGTTATCTAATATTTATATGTATTTATGTATGCACAGTATACTTAGGTATTTATGAATTATATGAAGTTAGGTAAATAGATGTTATACAGAAGTATTTACATCTAGGTATGTATATACAATGTGCTTCATTTTTCATGTTAAAAGTCAAATTTTCATGTGAAGTTTTGGTGTAAAGACGTTTATCTTCGGATGTTATGTCATTTACTTCTATTTATGTCATAATTCTCATAATACTTTTTCACGTTTGATGTGTTATGAATTTATATATGGGGCCATTTCTTACCCATTTACGATTCAAGCACTATGAGCCATGAGGGTTTAAAAAGTAAAGTCATTGGAAGTAAAGTTTCGAGAACAGGCATAATTTGTTATAGGAAAGAGGAAGGAAACGTGAAAGCGAAGGTAAGTTGATGGGAGTAAAAACTCAATGTGGAAATTCAAAAATCTCATTTAGGAAAGGAAAAGATAATTTTATATACATTCAAAAACCAAGGGTTAAAAGTTAAAATGTTTAAAAATGATGCAAAAGTATGAAAATATTACTCAAATAATCAAAGTTAAACTAAAAGTATTAAATCTTGTAAATTCTTATAATTGACTACACATATACCATACATTGTATACATAATACACATATAAAGCATCTTATAATTAATAATGTTCTTAAATGTTCTTTCAGTCTATGGATGTTTTTATAAGGAAGATTAATTGATTTAACTTAAGTATACTTAAATGATTTAAGCAAGGTATAACATATGAATTTATTGGATTTGTGGGGGAAAGTGAATCACTCATCTGTTGAATTATCCTTGGTACCTTTTGAGTCGACGTTTTCCTTTGTCCCTCCACTCCATATCTCACTCTGGAGTCATTTTGTGAGAAATGTGTCTTTTTCCCTTCTCATTCCATTATTACATGAGTTACATACTCATTTATCTCAATGTCGTACTTCGTTTTCTCCACTGGATGAAAGCAAATGTTCCTCATTTGATGACCCGCCTTTTCCCCCATTTCCGCCAAAATCCATTCCTTTTTATTGCATTCCCTCCTATTACGTTATCTATAAGTAAAAAAGGGAAAAAGTCCATTTGTAAAATACCCTCATGACATTTCGACATGGTGGGTGTTGTGTGAGGGGAAACTAATGCTGGGGAAACCTTTTCTATCTGTCTCCATTTTCTACGGGGTCGACCTGAGGCCGAAATTCAATTACTAAGAATCTATCTCAATCAAATTATTATTTCAAGATCCTTCCGGTCAATCGGAGGAGATGAAGAAGAAAACGAGGCCTATTAACAATTACTTCTTCCCTTAACCCTATCTTTTCCTTCATCCACTTCCCTTCATTTGATTCACTTTACCTCCCTTGGCTTTTTATCATTACGTTATTTATATAGTCGATTAAGGAGATATACACTTAGTAGATATCATACATTTATCTTATGGTGAATTATCATAATAATCGCATCAAATAATTCTCTTTATTGAGGGCCGACATTAATTAAATATTATTTTGGCCGATAAGAGAAATCGAATTTTTTTTATTGTTCCCTTTTGAATGAAAGGGCCAGAGATGGAAAGATAGGAAAGGGAGTCTTTTTGTTGATGATATCTAAAAATGGGTGTAAATGAAAAAAAATGATGAAATTTTTATTCGACCCGTCGGGTCTAACTGAATTTGTGTGGAAGTCATCTGGAAAGGTGTCAATATGAACTGTCGCTCCTCAACTGTGAACCAATGACTTCGGGGCCTTGCGGACGATGAGGAGTAAAAGGAAGTGATAGAGGGGGAAAAAGAGAGCAAATAAAAAGAATAAACATGTCCCTACACTTTGAACTTCACTGATTCTTTATAACTTTCTCTCTTTCACAGCTTTTCAAGAGATGATAATTGGAGTTTTGTTTAACATTTTTTACCAACACAGTATTTAACTGAATTAAAAAGAACTAGAATTTTTATCCTAAAAATTTTCTATTATTTAGAATATCATTATTACAATTACTTAAGACTGAAATATTTAAATAGTTAGAAATAGTGTCGTGAATAATTAAGTAGTAAAAGGAAACAAAATTTGTGAACAATTCTGAGAAATTAATGGACATTTGTGATCATGCAAATAAATACGTATTGGTTGTTTTGCGAATAAATGGAATTTATAGCTCAATAGAGATCTCAATTTCCATTTGGTAAGGAAGAGGAGAATGGAAAGGAGGAATTAAGCCGAATTACAATTTGAACCTAAAGTCCTTAAATATATAAACGCAGTTAATTAAAGTTCCCACGTACAATTAACCGGGGATTGATAAGGACATGGACTTTTCCTAATGGAGAGTTCAGAAGGGAGAAGGCGTATTGATCGGCGAGGAAGCTGAATTTACTGTGTGAGATTCCTTGAGAAGAACAATTACTAGCTAATTGAAGAGGTGCTTTGAGTAATAGATAGGTCCTTCCGCCGACCGTAATGGGGAATGGTAATTGAGAAGTCGGGAGAAAGTTTGGGAGTAATGAGCTTCCGCCCTCGGTTTATGCAAATGATCCAGAGGGAGGAGAGATATGGAGATTGGGGCAGATTGGGGAAAGAAGAGGAATCTTCTTGAGATAATCTTCTGTGGCATCCCAAGTGCCATAATAGACACCTGCTACGATCTTATAATTCTCTATGTTCCCTACAAAGCCTAATCCCTTTGCTAGTTATCCTAAGCCGGCGTGTTCTACGAGGACGCTAACACTCACTTAGGACCGGGAAATGAGGAGGTTCATGAGCCCCTCATAAAATAATAAGGAAGACGTTGAGGGGAGAAAAATGCCGTCGCGAGCCTAATTACTCACCCGGATACATCAAATGATCCAACGGCTTCCTCATGAGCGGGAAAAGACTTTCAAATTACATTAGATTAACGATCATATGCTGCCAACAACAAACCCACTCATCCTTCCATGGAGAATTAAACTTCAGGTCCCATCTAATACACTTATCTAATCAACTTCATCCATAGAACTCCATAAGGATAATAAAATATATAAGAACAATTACAGTACACATACAATATACCATAATACATATCTAAAAAACCCTCTTTGCATTCCCACACCCCACTTGGTGAATTCTTTTACAATTTCCATATTCAGACCAATTTGGAGAGTTTTCATATACCAGAATGTGTATGGTACATATACATACTAATATATGTAACATGGTGATATGAAACAGAATTTTTTAAAAATTTGAGACACGTGTTTTTAATATGATATACTTAGTCCTTGGTACATAAAAGCCTTAGTGAATTACTCGCAAGTGTGGAGATGTTGGATTCATGTCTTGTAGATCATTCAGTATATCTTCCATATGAGTCCATAAAAGAAGGGTGAATATTCTTTGGTATAACTTTTAGTTAACATGGACCTTAATCTACTCATAAAGGAGAAAGGAAGAGATGAGGAGTTTTTTTAATTCCTCCCAAGGAGATTCGTTCCTTTCCCTCCTTTCAACTTCTTTAATCTTTCTTTTATAATGAAGGGAATTTCCCCTTCTTTTTTTAATTAGCCTCTTTTCTCCTCTTTCCACTCGATGGACGACCTTAATAAATACACACTGAATATATCTACCACCCAGGTCCCCTGTATTTAAGGTTGACATTCATTAAAATCTTTATACCAATTGAAAATTTCCTGTACAAAGTAATTAAAAGTAATTATTAATTACCTGCAGATAAGTAATTAATATTTGGAAATTGTGAAACTATTAATAATTGTAATTGTATAGATAATTGAATAAAATTGGTTCGTAGGTTAATACAGAGAATTGTCTGGTGTCATTATAATTGTGAAGGCTATTATCTAAATATTGGTAATGATGGGAATGAGAGATCAATTATTAAATTGGGAGGGAAATGTTCATTTGAAAGGGTGAAAGTGCTGAAGAAGCGTAAAAGTGTATCTGGAGCCGGACGGAGATAAAGTGCCGGTGGGAGAGGCGGAAAAACTTTGAGTAAATGTTTTATTAGGGAAGAGGAATTGGAAGTGTTATTCTTTCTCAATGTTATTATTGAGATAAGAGTTGAGGGAGTCAGAGTTGAAGCCCGGGCCTCATAGGATCTAGGGGAGATAAGGAGACGAAGATGGGGAAGTTGATGAAGAAGGATCAAAAACGATAATTTTACAGCTTTTAGGGAAATTGGAGGCGTAGGAGTGGTGGGGCCGCAATTCGTCAGGGGGACTGGATATAAGGGAGAGTCTGGAGATCGGACTCACTGCACATTTACTTGATTGAATTCTTTCTCATTTAGATAATGGTCAGCCGTTACTTTTACTTCTTCGGGAGTTGGGTGGGTTTGGAGAGGGATTGGATTCCAACTTCGCTACCAGCGGGTTCTTTCTCAAACTTCCGCCGTCCAACCCAGTCCGAACACTTGAACCTCTTAACAGCATCAGCTTCCGCTGTCTAATTCGTCTTAATATCATGTCCGCCACTGATCCTATAAATTCTGTTAAAAAACGATTGCCCCTCCTTCAACCTTCCCCTTCACTTCGCTCGTTCCCTTCCACTTTCTTCATTAGACCTACTTTATTTAATAAGGCCAACTATCCAATCTTTTATAATCCTCTTTATTTCAACTTACATTTTTAGATTGGCTTAAATATCCAACTTATTCACAATTTATTAAATACTCCCAAAGTCATTTTAAACTAATTTACATATATCATCATAATAACAATCTGTATTAGGAAAGGAGGGACAATGAACATGAAAGTAATGTGAATAATAATATTCAAATAAACTCTGGATTAAAATAGAGTTTAAGGGATTAAATGGGCCATAAATCACGAGGACATTTGAAGGAAATCCTTTGGTTGTGTGAAGGTATGATGAATTATAAATTTTAAAATTAATCGGCCGCCTTATTAATAACATGGGAATAAAAGGGTTGTCGGATGGGCTTGAGGTTAATGGATGGGGAATTGAGACTCTTTCCCGGGTGATGGATGGAACCGGCGGCGGTTGAGGCCGGAGAGATCATTAGTGACAATGCATTAATAACATTAAAGAGGAGCGGAAATCAAGAGGGTGGCGGATTGTCGTCTTCGCCCACCGCCGTCCTCCGACCACAATTGCTGTACTTAAATGAATGGCGGCCTGCCACGGAACACAAGTGAGATGTCATTTGGTCCGTCGTAAATCATGGGAATTTATGAATGCGAAAGTCAGGGCGAGAGCCAGTTAGTGGATTGTGGGTGACTCCTTCAATCTCCCCCTACCATTACGACCTTACTTAAGTTCCTACGAGCCCCCTGCCCGGACAGAGAATGGTCCTAATGCAGAGTCCTTACCTTCTTCCTCCATTATCCTCTCAACTTCTCCTCCCGCCCGGATTTCCCGGAAAGAATGGGGAATGATGAACTTTGGAGGTTCCTCCAACTCCAGCTGTCTCCTCACCATTTATCGTTTTCTCCGCCGAGAATCAACGTCAAGCCCTGGTGGAAACATATTTACCAAAGCCCCCATTTCACTCCATTTGAATACACTTCTCCTCGATGGCTCCGCTCTCGACCCTCCGCCCAATCCTGAAAGAAATCCTTTAATGCCATTATGTTTATTTTTCTGATTTATTATCTCTGCCGTCTTTGAACTCCCAAATCCTTCCCTCCTCCGATTCTCTTCATCTCCGCTGATGACCCTCGTCAAAACCCAGGATCCACTTGAAACCCGAACGGAAGTTGGCACATTGGAGCTTATGATGTTTGCATATCACCGGAGGAATCCTCTGATATTTGACACGGGAATGAATGGACAGTGGCTCAAGGACTTCTTTGACACATCTAATAATCCCGCACTCGTCCGACTCCCCGGAACACGAGAAGGTGTGAAGTGGGAGCGGGAATGAAACCAAACCATTGTTACTTCCTCTTTGAGTGGTCCTTTTAATGGGAAATGAACATCCCCACCCCTGGCCTACTTGAGTATTCGGAGGGCGCGGGAGCTTATGAATGCTACTTGATATACATGGAGGGGGTGAGTGGAAAACGAGAGAGTCCTGCATACACAAATCTCCCTCTCATCTCTCTTTCTCTCTCTGAGGTTATAATATCAGTAAGTAGATTATTACTCCTCCGGACCCTTTCCCAGACGACTCGCATTCCACATTTTCGGGATCCAATTTAAACTTGAATTCCAAACCCCTTTACTCCGCCGTGATTTCAATACTAAGATTCCTCCACACAAAATATCATCTTTAACTTTGTACATTTTCTCAATTGGCCCATAGTTCTCATGTGCTCCAGAAGGCTCATATAATGAATCTGTACATGATAAGAAACCAGAACAAAGTGGAGCTCCAGATCTTGCATACTAAAACTTCATAAGCTCCGCTCTTCAATAAATAGCTTAAATGGAGATAATGTTAACTAAATGTAAATAGTCCAACATATATTCCAACGATATTACAAAAGAGAGTAAGGTTTTGGGTTCAAAATTACCCAAAGCATTTAAAGGGCTAAAGGAGGAAATCAAAAATGAGAGACTGTTTTGGAAAAAGGGTATCTTTTCTCGCATTAGGATTGAAACTGGTTTTAAAAATCCTTTTGTCCACAAATGTAACATTGGATTTGAGTGTGTGTATCATGGTATTTGAACGTCAGTTGAATATAATAGAGAATCTTCTTTTATTGCCGTCCGTGCCTGGTGATGCGAATTTTGTTTAAACAAGTCCTGGATTACCTCAGTGGAAGTACAGGTCGTGTTTCCGGAATGCACAAGGACGAGACTCAAATTGTACATACGTATCAATTGGTGGGGTGTTATGGCAGGAATCATCCATTTGGACACGACATAACAATTGAATGCTGGTAGCAGGTCGGAGTCCTTAAACGCTTTCCCCCCTCTAATACAAAGATAAATGGAGGGAATTGGAAGTAGATGCGGGAGATGTGGCCGTAAAATGAGTCCACACAATGGGGAAGAGTTGGGAGGTTTAAAAAGAGACTCTTCTTACGAGGCTCATGAAGCCCCATTTGAAACCGATTTTACGATTCGATCAAGCATAAAATGACGATCTTTTCCCTCCCATTATTTTTCAACACACCATTCCTTGGATTTGGTCTTCCTGACTCCGGTCCTGAATGCAGAATCAACTCGTTTGTTACTCCATTCCTCCACGGGAATTAAGTCGACCGGTGGAGAGACAAAGGGAGAATCTTCTGGTTATAATCAACAACCCGAATTTACTCCCACCCGGGAGAGGATTGAGAAAATTATAAAGTTAATCTAATACACAGTTGAAAAGGCCTCTACAATGTAGGAAGGAGCCAGTTTAGATTAGAGCTCAATTGTGAGCCGGTGGTAATATATCAGGAGACCCCCATTATGCATCTCTGGGAAAAGGGCTGATATCAGATCCAGGGTGACATATATACTGTTAGGTGCGCAAGTTGATACACATTATATACAGATCCATACATATTATTTAAACATTACCCGTAGTTACTCACAGCATAGTGCATAACATGGATTTAATATATTAATATAGGAAATAAGTTGTGGATTGGGATCCGAGAGCTTTTATGCGACCAGGGAGACCGCAAGGGGTGTAAGATATTATATATACTCGTACATATGAAGTTTGATATTTTATATTGGGGTGTATATATTCCACCCTCTGGAAATCATCCTCAGTCAGTTCACCCATTCAATTATGATCTTATCTCGGGCAGTGAGCTGACACTGCTCTTCCGACACTCCTTCATTCCCTTACTCCCTTCAGTATTAATTTAATTAATCCGCCGCCATCATCATCATTACGCTCCCACAAGATCCATACGAAGTTGTATTGACTAATTCGCTAATCTTCTCCGTTTCCCCATCGACGGCAAAATCCAGAGATCCCGTCCCATTTATTCATAATCTCTTCAAACTGACTGGTTCCAATGGTGGGATTGTGATGTTGTTCGGGAATGGTAGCTCCATCCGAGTTAATCCAATGGTTTTAAGAAAGGGGCGTAATAATTCTAATTAGTAAATTGAAGATTATAGATTAATTATCCTTCCTTTCAACCGGCCTTCACTAATTGAAGTTGTCACTTTCACGTAGTCGACTCGGAGCTTCCCTAATCACCTTATTTTCTTCCTTCATTCATTGAATATTGGGGAAGAAAAAGGGAGATAAAATATAATAGCTCGATCTCAGACCCAAATCCCTTCACAATGAAATGCAGGAACATTATACATCCCATACATCCTGATACAAGGGAGGTCGTTTAAAAACCAAAGCTTTCCCCATAGCGCCCCATCATCATCCGTCCCGGGGATGGATGTGGAAATATAGAACATGATATGCAATAACAATATGAAGGCCGAAATCGTCCCAAGATAAACTCACCCATCCCATCATCATCCTCCGGTCGAAAATCTACAAAATTTCCGAGTTCCATAAAAGCCTCGTTATGTAATGGGGTCCCTGGCAGAAGATTGGGAAGCGAATCCCATTGTGAGGAACGGCGAGGAGCCGCGGGACGTGAGCGGTCATTTAAGGAATCTCGAAGAGGATCAACGTGGCTGTTTTAGTTTCATGTACCTTGGGAACCGCGCTCCCCTTAATGTCCCTGGGACGGCTCAGCGTTTATGACACATCCCGAATATGGGAAATGTAGAAAATATCGGGTTTTATTGTCATTTCTCCCTTTGACTCCTTAGCTCGCTGATCTGTAATTCGGATGGAGGATGAGGGTAATGGGTGAGATGGAATATAATGGGGTTTCTATTCCTCCAATCGCCCTTTCCCCCTCAAAGAGATCCCATCGAGGTCGTACATTATGCCATTGGCTCCAATGGGGGCTGGCCAGTTTGAGTGTGAGTCAAAGTGAAGTTCCTATGGCCAGAGTTAAGCTGTCTGTGGGCGAAGAGAAGAGTTATGAATTATTACTTCCATGATAGAATTTCAAATGTGAAGTCATAGATAAAGTCGTCCGGAGGAGAATGGCTCCGCGGTCCTTTTATGATTGAATGCCCGGGAAAAATAGCCCTCTTCCCCGCTCAATTCCCCCATTCCTCTCCCACTATCGCGGACCCACATCTACTCTCCGGTCATTTATATTAGGGAACCCCTTTCATAATAGCTCCACGGCTCTTATCTTCTTGGCAGTTAGTTTCGTGTCCATTCGACGGCCCAATCCCCATCTTCCCCATCATCATCATCATCCTCTTCCCGCAGGAAGAAGCCCTCAAAACCACGACATTACACACGCCGCTGGCAAGGACCTCGGGGATATCTGTTTATCCCTTCACCCCGCCTCTTACAGCCCTAAATCCACACCCGGTGAAAGATCTTGACCGACAGCCCAATCATTTTCACAACACTCTCCCCATTCTGGCTTTCATAAACCCATAATTCAGAAAGCTCTCGGATAGAAAGGATTTCTATTATACAGGTTTAAAATACCTGTTTCTATAGATACATACTTAAGGAATATTTTATGATAATATTTGGAGTATGTATTCATTTATTCTTATTAAATAAACTACATAAAGTAATTTATTTGTATTTCATAAACAAATCAAAATTTTAACCAACGTTAAATTAATATATTGATAACCAAATATCATTAATTTAAGCTCGTAAATAAAAAAAAACCCATTCTCAGTAATTGTTGTTTTGATCTGAATTAGTATTATAAATTCACATATTACTTTAGTTATATAGTATTGTAAGCATAATAAGTTCCAATATTGAAATGTTATTCCAATGTGGATTATTTTCTCTTTGAGAATTAGATGAGTTTGGATATCACACCTCGAAATCTGTAATCTGTTCATTGTTTCGTTTAATTTTATGCATTGTGGGAAATGGAAGGGGAGGAATTGGAGGATGAACCGAGTTAAGGGATTATAGAGGCGAAGAATGGATGGGAGGTTTATGAGTTTCATTTCATGATTTAGAATTGAGATTGGCGAACCAATTAGCCGGGAGAGGTACGGATAATTGCAAGGGGGTCTTTGGATGTAAATCAAATGATTCTCCTCCCAAACTACTCCCGCTCCTTTATAATTAAATACCCTTTATTACAACTGATTTATTTTCGTCCACTCATTCAACGTGATCTGACTCCCTCGTTGTATTTAGATTACCTGGATTAAACCGGACGGTGTTCTTCCTCCAATTGACCGTGTACAAAATCTACCCAGATCTCCATCCCTAAATTGGCTCCGGAATATTTATCTTCTAAACAAATCTGTCTTGTTTTAAATGCTGCCCATTTACATGTGAAATTAAAAAATGAGCTATGAGTTCTACACGTGTATCCACAATCAATTTAATTACCATAACTTGTAGGCAATTTAATTGGCATTTCAAATGAGGCATCTTTAATTAAATTTCCTTCAGAAAAAGTTCAAATCCTTCCTCCAATTCATATTAGTATCTAATAAGATATGATGCATATATAACTAGGTATATCATATATTTAACTTTTATATATAAATATGAATATTTAGCGAAAGAAAATGATTAATCGATGACAAACACTTCCTCGATTCCTTCAAAGTAAGGAAGTGTAATTAGATTTGGTATGAGATTATTCCCCTTTCACACCTCCTTGTCACTCGAAAGAGAAGGTCAAAATAATTCATTCTTTAATTCATTCTTCTTTCCCCGCCACCATTCATTTGGTTCGGGAAGGGAACTTGGGCTCAATTACATTACTTGAGGAAACAATTCAAAGGGGAGGTTCAAAGACTCAAAGGGTGAAAAATCGTTCAATTTCAACAACCACCCAATGTTTTAAATCCTCTCACAATTTACAATGGTCGATGTTGCCTTGGTAGGTTCTGTTTTTAATTTGATTACTCAACTTGATTATTACGAGATAATCCATGTGGGTGGGTGAGCTCGGATGGAGATCTCTCTGAGGTATTATTATTATGCATTCTTCTCCTAGTCCAATTATCCAACATTTCATACCAATGTTGTTGATCTTCCACTCACCCTCATCGGCCCATCGCTCCCCATCTCTTTACATTAATAAAGTGGTGGGTCGTAAATTAAGAAATTACTCGTTCGGAAATATGCAAGGAAAAAAAATACCCGCCAACTCCAACTCCAATGAGAATATGAATAATTGAGATCGGAAAATTGGCCCTGTAATTTTCTTTCACTTTATCCAACAACGAAAGTTATTTCCATCATTTTTTATTATTCTTTTATAGTTTATAAATTTTTTATTTACTCAAATAAAGGACAAAATATACGTAAAAGTTAAGTTTATATTTTATATATGCATACATACTTAATACATACACATATAAATACAACAAGTAAATCATAATAGTATGCCTTAATTTGTTATACATAGTTTTCTTTACAAGCTAGGCAATATTGACGCTATATAATCGACTCCCTCACGCGCAGTGAATTTACATTCGTAACTACATGAAAAATCATGTTTATCCTTTATTTCCACCCTTCGACCTTTCTTAAAAAAGAATATAAAATAATTCCTTTAACAATTTTCTTTTTTATACATGGAATTATGTAAAAAGTTTTTGGGTTAGGTTTAAATCGATACACGTTGATTTAAATTTATACATTCATTGATTGTTCACTTTCTTCATTATTGACGTTCATTAACTAGGCATTTGGTAGTACTCGAACCAATCACGTTTCTTAAACGAGTCACCCAAACAAAAGTCAAGATATAAAATTGAGTATTGGAGATATGTAGAACTTATCTACCTAAATACCATATCTATGAATCGTACAGTATGATACTCTGCTGACAATGAGTGAGTATGATGGAATGATGTAATGTGTATTTACAATGCACAAAAACAAAAAAAATATTCAAAAGACAATTTTGGTTTAAATGATTTTTCATGTCATTAGTTAATGTAATGACTAAAATATGAACATGGGTAGGTAACGTGTCTATTTCACTTCTAATCATTCAAAGTTAATTTCTCGATGGCATTAACAAAGAATAAAAAATGCGCATTTATGTAAAAAAATCTTGGTAAATTAATTATTAATTAAGATTATATTTATTGGTTTATACAATGAACGACTTTTTAGGTAATAAGTATATAAGTAAATAGTAAATACATGAGGATATTATTTATACTTTAATATTATAGAATATTTATATATGATGCATCTGAATATTACTTTAATTGTATACAACGTTCGTTTGGTATATTATTTGTATATTGAAAACTTGAACTAAATATTATTAATAAAGCTACCAACAATATTGTTAGCACTATTTAAATTGTAGTTGAATCACAAATTATTGGAATTTAATTAAATTGTACAAAGTTTTTGTATTTATGATGTTCAATGCAAGTCGAGTCGATTATAAGGTACAGCTTAATTAACTTACACCCAAGGATACTATTAATTATATATCATTACACCTTAAATGGCCAAGTGTTTAACTTATTATTATAAAAATTGATTAAGGGGTGGATGACTAACTAGCATCATAATTTCTCACTTAACATTCTATCTATTTCACATTGAGGAAAAGAATTTGCGAAAGCGAGAATTTGCTCATTGAGTACACGCTTGAAAATGTAAGTTGAGTCGTAATGTTAGTTTTATGTACATGTAATAACTATTTATTGGAAAAGTATTAAAAAGAACAGTGTATGTAATAGCTATACTCTACAAGTTTGGGCAGAATCTTATCGTATACACATTTTTTCATTTGGGAAGTGATTGGAGATCCTTACACATTGGCCGAACGGTGGTGAGATTGTAATTGTAATTGGAGATTAGGAAGCGGGAGTGAATGGAACTCCATTTGGAATTAGCACCTCCAGGAATGGAAAGGTAGGCGGCGTTTCCCATCTGGATCAATCTCATGAATCACGAGTTTTGATATATGAATCCATTCCCCAATTTCATATTCGAAGGAGTGAGTTACAATCACAAGGAGATTCGTACAATAACATCATGTTAATGGGCAAATCCCCCATGTTGGATTCCTCGAGTTGGCGATTAGTTTTGCTTTCGGAGCAAAGGTTACCTGGGAAGCTAAATATATGGAATACCCTCCGGGGTGAGGATGCTATGCGGAATATTCATATATGGACCATATGGGATGAATATTACTTGTAGATAACTATTTATTATAAGAGCCAGCCTAGTTCCCAGCAGTAGGAGAAGGAGAATGTGAGAAGTCAATTTCCCCTTGGTGTAATAAATCCGAAAAGTAAAAAGCGGGTCCGAAATTTCTCATGAATATCATAGTCATGGAAGGGAATAATATTGGGAAGTTCTCATTCATTACTATGTATGGTTGTCTGGTGATGGCGGGTGGTGTTGGGCCAAAAGAAATTCCCTCCTAGGAGACCTGCGAAAGGGGTGAGGACTGCCGTTAACCAACGATCAAATTGAACTGACCACTATTGTTCGTTCAAATATTCATAATCCAATCTCGGAGAGTTAGGGAACATGAAGGGCGCGAGTTGACTTGTGAATACAAAGTGATCCCTCATCCCGCTCCTTAACTTTCCCCCATAAATTTTCCCCTCACGCACACCTGACTAGGTTTGGGGAGGTGATCCCCTCCAGATTCCTCCCTAATGGCCCCACACCAAGGCTCATCGGATGAGGAGCGACATTAGAATTAAACCGAGGTCGCTCCCCATCCCAATCCCATTTAAATGATTACCTCGAGGAAATTGTAAAACTTTCCCTCTCCCCTTCCTTTTAAACTGATTGCCTCCGCAAATTGGGTCTTATCAATATCTCCTCACCATAAATCCACGCTTGCTCAATTATCCACTTCCTCCAAGTAATGATGAGAGGTGCCATCGACCCAGGTCTTAATTACTCCCTCAAAAAGGTGAGGAGGAGAAATGACATCATTTCCGTGAGAGATTATGAATCCAAATTTCCCCTTGGTTGGTGGGAGATAATTCCGTGGAATCCAAAGTCTAACCTACGAACCCTTCTAATATTAGTGTATATGAATATTATCCACTTCTACTTGTTTACTCTTGAGTGGGGAGGGAGGTCGCCTTCACTCCGTGCGTTCCCGGCTCACATGGAACTTAGAACTGTTCCAACAACTGGGCAAATAACGGCTAATCTGATGTAATAACTCCATTACTCCGGACTCCTTGATGTGAGCTACGCACGTCACCAATCCCTCCGCCGTTCACGTGAAGCCCAGGGTGACCAAGTCCGACCATGTTCCGCGAGTCCACGAGCGGCGAGCTGCTTTGCGTGTTCTATCAACACCAAATGATCAAATCCCGAGTTTAATTATTCCAACCGGAATCAAACGGGCCCAATGAGCATACCTGGAGATGATTCCCTTGGCGTTGCTGCTTGAGCGGGTGGATTGGCCCGTTTGAAGTACCCGGGTTCCCTCCGGCACTCATGTTGGCAAACACCATCCGCTCCTCGTAGTCGTACTCGCAGAGGATCCGATTATCACAAAGGTAGAATCGGTCACCGACGCAGAACCTATAATGAGAAAAATGACAAAGTTGATTACCACTGATCGGGTAAGTGATCCAATGATAACGGATTTAATCCGCTTGGGCGATGGGAAGACTAATAATCCACTCCACTTGTGCTCCAAGTCAATATGTGCGAGGTTTTGTTGGAGCGGGGAAAGGGCCCCTGGCAAACCATGAGATTAAAGAACTTCATTTTTTTATATCCGGAACCTGATGAACAATCCCTTCAGTCCCATATAAGGTATAACATAGGGAGAAATTCATATCATCCAATTTCCATCTCACCTCAATAATCAAAAATGATTGGAGGAATGAAGAACTATTAATAAGAATTTTTCTCCATCTCCTCCACGATCAAAACTATTCATGGAAATTTGAATCAATTTTCAATAAACTTATTTATTTTTACCACCCAACTTCGCCTCGGGTTTTCCCCTTCTTGTATAATTTAAATCTAAATGAATATGCCGATATTGATGAGATTCCAAGAGTTTTCTCCATGATTTGAATCGCTCGAGTTTCCGGGATTTGATCAAAAAATTCAAACGGATTTGATTCAATTCTCCATCTTGATTCTACACATTGAATCCAAATTTCATTTTTATACATTTTTCATTACATTTGTCCTATCTTCCCTTTCACCAAGAATCTTCCATTTCTTCAAGTATAACAATTTATTTGACAAAACATTCAACTTATCAAAAATACCTTTACAATTTCACAATTAAAGGACAATGCTACACTAAGCTTTTGGAAGACAAATTTTATATATATATATATACCATGGTATATATTGATAACTACAAAAAGAACATAAATTTCGTATTTATCATGCCTAAAAAGAGTAAATTGAATAATACATAAAAGTATCGTATATCCATAATGTAACATGATCCATAAGCAACATGATTTCAAATTTCCAAAGAATGGTACCCTTTTCGAATTCAATTTATGTAAGAAGGGGGTTATTTTAATATTTGCCTTTTCGAGGCCAGAGGAACGAGGCGGATTGATATGGGATGATAAGGGAACGGGAATGGGTTTATGATGGCCGTAATGAGGAGTCGGTGGGAGTGCCAATCCATGAGCCACTGACTCCCGTCACACTCCATTGCGGGGCGAACGGAGGAGAATGGAAAGAGAAACGCGGGAGCTCTCAATGGGCCAAAAATAAATGACTCCCGATCCCAATTGAATAACCACAAAAGACGGCAATAAATTAGTCATCGTCCGGAGTCGAGGACGTTTTCCACACATTGGACGCAACCTCCTCACTTCCCCACACTTCCTTTATCCATCCGTCGTCCGGAATTCAAACAAATGGGGGGCGGGTTGAGCAGCTCACTCTCACACGCTCTTCAATGAGGAAGGACCTGAATGGGCTGTGGAATACAAAACCCCTTTCTTTAAAAAAACTCTTTCGCTCATACACATTACAACCGACTTTGTGACTCCTTCACTTCCACAATGACCATTTGAACTCAATACATAACATAACTAACTACTTACTTTATATACACACACTATACTCCTATTAACAAACTAAATCTTTCAATCCCAATCCCAATAAATTAAAGATAAAAGAAGAAAAAATACAATTTTAAAATTATACCAATAAATAAAAAATCTAATACCTGTTAAGCTATACTTATTATTGGTAACACTTTAACCTAACAAAACCTAACCCAACCTTGTAAGTGCAATGTTTATCCTAACATATACAAATTGATATTAAAACATATATTTGTTGGCTATGGTTCCATAATACATATAATACTATGGTTCTATGATGGTATGAAAATATTCCAACTGTGAATTGGTGTATTTAAAATGTGTAAAATTTTCTCGCATAATAAATTACCAAGCTAACTATCACTTGAGAGCTTTAATTGTTATTTGCCTTTCTGCGTTTGAATGAACTGATGGGGCTCTTGAGCCGAGAAACAATAAACATGCCTGGAGAAATAAAAAGAGAGGAACTGGGGAGTTATTAAGAATTAGCCTTATTTGGTTGGGAATTGGGGTTGAGGAAGGATTGGAATAATAATTACACATTAGTTAGTAGGAAATTAACTCTTTCTCTCCTAAGCCTCTCCAAGTGCTTTTCCTCTTCAGAAGGGAGGGGGAGGGGAATGATTCCACACACAGTGTTTCTTTCCTCTTGAGAACCCGTGTGGTTGGGAGTTATTGGCGTGTGGAATAATTGGGAGATGAAGGACCACGCGAGAAAGTCGTTGAGCGAACCCTCCGTTGACCGAATACTCAACCCGTGGGCTTATTATTATTATTGGGAATATATAGGAAATGACTAAGAAACGACATAGAAGTTTATAAATGAGAAATTACTCACTTTTAAACAACAATTCCACGGTCAGCGTTGGGAAAATAGGGGACGGGGACCTTTTGTCAAATCAATTATTTTTAATTGGAAAGTAAATACAAATAACTAACAAATTTCCGAGAGACTCCAACTCTCACTGTTAATTATTTTTCCAGACGAATTCTCATCATTTATGATGATTAATTGGCCCTATGCACTCTCATTGTGCAAATATTCGTTTTCATCAAAACATCTGTGTTTTATGTACATATAACTTTGCAAAGCAGAAAATAATAAGATTATAGTGACCCTTAAATTTTAACTATCTTACTTTAATTCTTTTAAGCAATTCGCATAGCCCATTTTAGTACATTGTTAATTAATTCTCATAAAAATAAAAAACAGGCAGAATGTAAAATAACTATGGGAATAACTACAATCGATATTTCCCTTATACTCAGAGACTCAAATTTGAGAAAAATTTTTCGTTGATGGGTCGAAAGAGAGATTTAAAGTAAACTTATTGCAACCGTTATCTTTCTTTTATTATTGGCAATTGGGACATTATAAGGATTTGGAAAATGGCAATGTCCACCATCACTGACATCCCTTGATTTATTTATATTTATTTTCTTAACCACGATGGTCTATAAAAGGGCGAGAGAAAGTCCAGAGTGAGTTATTTCGCAATGTTGGAGTGGCTGAGAGAGGAAATGGAGGAATTCCTTATATTAAACCACCAGGCCACTTATTCATATCTGGGAGAAATATAAATGGAATTGGACCATTTATTTGGAGGGATTGATGAGGAAGATGCAGGTAGATGTTGGGGCCCTTCGATTCATCTCGTTGAATGAGGGGATGCCCGATTCGGTCCTGGATTAGGCTTAAGACCGGGAAGAAGGATGAAGGAGATAGGGCCCGGTTTACACACCAGCGACACAGTCATCCCTCGTAATAATGGTAGAAGGCCTAATCCGCCCTCCGACCCACACGGAAAACCTCGGGCACAAGTCGGAGGGAAAAAGTCTGATGGCCAGCCGATACAAACTCGCCCTCGCACGTGATTCATTAAATGATAAATATCAAATTTTCAATTTTAATTTCCCAGCAATAAGTTTTTTAGGGAAAACGTGAGTTCAACAGTGAATCTGAGGAAGTGGATTATACAAAGTAGAGGGATATGATAAACCATGCATTACATTCACCATTTGAGCCTATTACATTAACTGTATACACAGAGAGACTTAAATGTGTCCCACCCTATACACTCTCGTCTCCATGCATGTAAAGTGAGTGTAGTTGGAAGAGGCAGGGGAGTTTGTCTACCAAAGTTATTGCCATCAGGGAGGAGATTAGGGTGCAATAAGTAATGGCCCTCGGCTTAATAATATCTTTTTCAGCGGCTTCCTCTCTCTAATGCTCTTTCCCTTCTCAACTCCTTTTCCTCATCCCCACCGCAATCTCCTCCCTCCCCTCTTATTACCTACAATTAAAATCTGGATCGATGAACACGCCCAATATGAATGAATATCAATAAGAATCAAAAGCTCACAATGTTATTTACAACTTATTATAAATTATAAAGAATCTCATTCTCCCATTCTTAACATACTCATACATATGAGTCATATGACCATTTTATTATCTGTATAGGTATGTAAAGTAAATGTTGGTTTATGGAATTGTATCCATATTGGATAATTAATAATATGGAATATGGGAGAGTTTTTTTTACCTGTGATTGCACTGTTGACAAGCGAAGCACTCGAGATGGTAAACATTGTTCCTTGCCCTCATGACCATTTCAAAGGCCGGGATCACTTTGGAACAAGCTGCACAATAGCCCGTGCTTCCAAACAACCTCAAGTAGTCTCTCTTGCACAGGATGAGATTCGCCTTGGTGTAGAGGGTTGAGCCAACTTCGCCAAGTCGGCAGTCACAGCAGCCGCACTTGAGACAATCTTCGTGCCAATACATGTCAAGGGCCTTGAGAAGAAACCTAAGAAAAAATATGATTAATAATTAAGTTAGGTTAGGTTAGTACTGGGAAAATACATAGAGTTGGGTTGAGTTAATACTTCTCTAAGCTTCAAGTGGAATGTTTGAAAATAAATGTCATCTAAAGATCGGTTCTGAATGTTTGTCCGATTTGCCCTCTTTTGGAATGAATATGAGTGGGAGGGGATTGGAGGGGAATTTACGTTGGCGAATGTGGTGGCTACGGGGTCGGGTGAAATTAGCATTTTATATTCAGAGTAAGTGAGGGACGTGAGGTGAAAGGGAATCGGGGCAGCGATTAGGAAGGCGTCTATATAATGTTCCTCCAGTTAATTGTCGTTTCACTTGGAGCAGGGGGGATAATTGAATGAGAGGTGCGAGGAAATCCTTGGCCGGTCGTAACTTTCCCCATTAGGCTCACGGAGCAATGGTGGGATGATGGAAAGAGGGGACAGGCGGACGGAGGAAGTTTACGGCGGCGGGCCGAAGACCAGACGGCACTCGAATAAAACTTCCGCCCTTCGCCCCATCCCAGGAATCTGGGCGTGTGGAGCAATTTAAGATCCAACTTTGTCACTTTGCCCTGAGCCGACTTGAAGCATTAAGAGGAAATTGCTTCAGTCCCTCTTTTATAGGGCCAATTGGCCGGGGGGAGATTAAAGGGGGAAACATCATATGTATGTATGTGGAGGGACACCTGTCAGTGATCTTCTTTCCGCAACCGGCACATTCCTTGGGAGCCTCCGGGTTCCCCACCTCCGTCTTCAGATTCATCATCCTGGGAAAGGAATTAATTAAACTCCGTTAGTTCCAACATTTCATTGCCTATTAATAATTGGCTTAACTATCATGGTAATTGCTCCGTAATGGAGTCGAGTCAAAAACTGAGGAAACTTTGTTCATTAGGACCTGGGTTGGAGATGTGTTTATTACTTTTAAATTTGAAGAATACCCATTTCTGACTCAAATACTATGTATAAGACTTTACACTCGTTGAAATTCGTGGTTGTAAAGGAATGAAATTGTCGTTATTGAATTGACTTATTTACCTATTGGAGTTTTTTAATGGAAAGGATTGGATTTTCCCTATATAATGTGTATGTATGAGTTGTTTGAAAACGAGTTGGTGTTGATCGGAGGATCGGCCGTGTTGAGATGTAAAAAAGGAATGGGGTTCTCTTATTGGACTTGTTTCCCACTTTAGAGAGTTTTCTCGTCCGGTGGAGTGATGTGAGGGAATGAGATAGAGGAATCCATTGAGATGGAATTTTGTTGGATGGGAAATAAGGAGGGTCATTGAAGAGCAGATTTGTGGGCCGGCCCTGGGCTCTATAGAGGGAAATGGGCAATCTGGAGAGAAAAGGTGTTCAGCTTATATATATTATTGTGGTCGAGAGGAGGAGGACGCTGTGTGAGAGATCCCCTCGACAACTCCGGAATGGGGAGAATCGATTTGAGAAACGAAATTGGAATTCGGGGCCTTTTTGAAGGTCTGGCAAAAATGGCATTTGGTGTACAATGGAGATTGTAATCTGCAAAGAGGTAGAAGAGAAAGGTATATTGGCTCCAAGATCAGAGGGAGCGGTGAATGGCGTTAAAAATTGTTGATTTTTGTCGCTCGTCTCTGCCTCCTGTCCTCCTGATCGAAAACGGAGGTCCATTACCACCAAACGCCGCTCACACATAAATGGCCAGATAGATCCTTCCCCGTCGAACCCCCAAAGAAAGCTAACCATCTATTCCGAACTTGATAAGATCATAATTGAGTCGAAGTGACACAAAGATTTGCACACGCCGGAGTCGGCTCTCCAATTCCTCCAAACTTGTTACACTCGGTCGCTGATAAAACCCCGGATCGGTTTTTCATCGAAATGACCCGCAGACAATCCTCCCGCTTTTCCGACAAATTCAGCAGCTTTTCCTCCTGACCACGAGAGATACATGGAGGGAGAGTCTTCCACTTAAGCTCAATCCTATTACCTCTCGCCGTCGGGAATATTCGTCATATATCTCCTGTCACGATGTCATCGTGCCCATTTTTATTCCACTTCCGATCGCAGCTTTTAATTAAACTTCCCAACCACTAAAATCCTCATTTCAAATCTCATGACTTATTGTCAAAGGCATATTCATAAATATGCTAAACTTTGATATTTTTAATTCCCCCAGTCTTTCCGTTCAACTGATCAACAAAAAAGAAAAATAGAAATTTGAAGAATGCTGGAAGTTAATTTCCTTTTAAGGATCTTAAGAATTTGGGGAAACATTTAATTATGCAACAAAGGGAATGAAAGAATATTTATTTACTTCTAATTTATTTTCTTTACCTGTTAGGTTTGAAAAGTATAATTTGTTAACTTTACCTAAAGGGCACTAATTTGACTTCACGGTCCAAAAATTCATTCTTTTGAAAATTAGAGTTCCCCTTAAATTCAAATAAAAAACTATTAATTAAACTGTAAGCTAATATATGTAGAGTCATAGCAATGTTTTGCACCATTTATTAAATGAATAATAATAATCATTTAGTTTAATGTAACAAATATGTGAATTTAATTAGTTGGAAACTTAACTTTTTCACATATAGTATGTAGTTATATCTATGTAATTAATTTGGATGAAAAGTTAATTCTCAATTTGTTTGACTCTTATTCATTTTGTCCTTCAATATATTTGTAATATGAAATACTAATGAAGTATGTATTTAATTATATAATAGAGCGAACATTTTATTTATCTGAACTCTATTAATTAAATAGGAAAGTTGATTTAATTTCATTCATTATATTTTTGAGTTTTGTTTTTGAGTATTTTTAATTGCCATCGTCGTTTTCCAATGTTTTGGATTTCTATTTTTCAATAAATAGTTAATGAGTTAACTCATAACAGTTTGGGAGCGAGATTGAAATCTGTAATAGGAGGATCCCTATATGCATAACTTGGCTAGGAAATGAATTGAAGTATTTAAACTTTATAATTAAAATTGATTGCCTTATCAAAAGTTTTTGAGCCTTTATTGTTTGCTTTAATTCCACCTAATGCGCATTACTTTTGAAGCTCTCGAATGTGTTTTAGGAAATTAATTTCATTTTACTTTTAATCTATTCGTAAGTAGCCTTGCATATTAATGAACATTGTGAAGGGAGGAAGAAGGAGAGATTTGTTGACGCAACTACTTTGCAAGAGTCGCTTCGCCACTATGAACTAATTCATAACTTGTTTGAGAAAGGGTCCGTTAAACAGAGTGGCTTTTAGAGAAAGTCAGGAGAAGAAAAAGGGAATGTGAAATATTTCTTACCCCGCCCTCAATTAATTAATCTTTGGAGGAACCATTTAGTGATAAGCGACCGCATTTATTAAACATTTAAATATTCAAACCGAATCATAATCAAATGAGGATGGAAATCAAAGGAACTAAATACAAATAAACTCAACAATTCCTCGGGGCTTAAATAACTCCAAACTTTTAACTTATTTACAAAATCTTAAAATGACGAATCTTGAAATTTCTCTACGAATATTTTGTGTATATGGAATATGAGGCCATATATTTACTCTTGGTATTAGATATAATTTCCTATATTCCAATGTGTTCCTATCCACTTTGGTTTATTGGGCTGAAACTCTTCATTCAATACTAGAAAGCAAGTTGGGGGAAATAAGAAGAATAAGAAAGTTAAGAAATACAATTAAACCTTGACTTGTATGATTTTCATTAAATTCAAACATTCAAAAATTTGTCAAATATTCAAATCATAGATTTGGTTATACTCGACAATATCAAATTTGATTCCGCAGTTCTTACGTCACAAATGCAAATTAATTGGATCTTGGAGGAAGCTGAAATTCATTTTAAACCCAATTATTCTTTTTCTGAGAATGATGACGGATGAATCTATTAAATTAGAAAATACGTAAATAAAGTTTTCCTATCAACATACAAACATCCGAATGTGCTATTTAGAGGAATGGATTTTTCAATAATAAAATAATGATATTAGATAACTAGTTATTAAATAAGTCCACAAGGGATGAAATTCGAACACATTCCAAATAAAGGCGGGGAAATATCCGAAATGTGTAGAAATTGGATCTATAAGAGAAATCCGTAATGATGAAGTGAGTGACAGAAGAAAACAAAATATGTTTTCATATTCATGGTCTACAATTCCAATTCTTTTTGTGTATAAGTATACATAAGATTTATTGAGAGCTGAGAGAGATTTTAAATTGGCTCGAGAGGGTTTTGATCCTCAACGACTTCCCCTCATCCCGATACTAATAGGTTCGCCTAATGATGTTTTCACTGGACATGCTCCCCATTATGATCTCCTTCCAGTTGTTAAATTGGCGCTCAGAATCAGGCCGCTTTCGGACCCAGGGCTTTATCCCCTTCACATCTCCTCCAAAGGAACCTTTTGAAAAGATGACCACAGGGTTGAGCTAACTAATAGCTCTGCTCGTCTCAAGATCTGTCGTCCGAGAAACCCAATGCGCCCATTACTATTCTTTCCATTCAAATCTCATTTTGGGAGATCATAACACTTTTTTAACAATCAGGACCGTATATGTGATATATGGCCTATTCATTACCAAATTGACTACTTGTAGTCATTTACTCAACAATCTATTTAACTTGGCTAACCATGAATAAAAAAACGAGATGTGAATGAGACGAAGGAATAATTGAGGAATCTCATCATATCAATTCAATTTACAATCCCATCGTTAAAATCTCCTCAGCTGAAAATTTTTCTTCAACTCTAATAATTTCACCAAATTAATTTACAATCAAATTCCCTCATTCACATTGTGAATGTTCTTTCACCCTCAACCTTCCTTTAATTAGTTTATCAAAAAGAATAAAAAGATGATTTCCCATTTTAATCCTTTTCACATTATGATTATATTTATCTACAATATCTTGTATTATATCCACCATATACTCTTCATATGTAGTATATTTATATGAATATAAGATGATATATTCCATATACAAAATTTTGTCCTAAATATAATTAAAAATGGAAAGCGAATTTTGATAAATTGTGAAAGTACTTACATATTGATTTAATTTCCCCAAAGTATTTTGTTTCTCCTCCACCTCAACCTAAAGGAAAAAAGATTATGAAAATAATTTGAATAATGTGTCTTAATTAAAAGACCCTTAATTTGACAATGTTTTAATTATTCCATTTTTGAATTTGGTTCGTGGATAATATTAAGTTTTTAATGAAAAACGTGATAACTTGGGCTAATAGAAAAAATACACCATGAGATTGTAAATTTAATGCAAGCGGGCAATATTCTTTTTAATCTCATTTGATATCTCCAAAAGTGGGAATTAAGAGGGAGCGAAGAGGAAATGAGTTTATTTGTCTCTGGCCTCCCTTTGGGCCCATTGAGTGTGGAAAAGACCGGGGGTAAAAGTAATGCGGTTTGGGGAAAGATGGAATCGTGAAGTTAAAATATTTTTAAAGAGGGGTAAGGGGATTGTAAAATAATCCTTGGAATCGGCCACTAATGACATGCAATCAGCGTTCGACGCCACCAGAATTCATCATGACAATCTGATTCTGTGCATTTGGGGTGATCTGGACTTGTGGAGGGAAAATGGACCGAATTGTCTCAATGGACCGCGGAGGGAATGGGAGCTAATAAGGTTAGTAATAAGGTTTACCAGCTATCTCCACCAACATCCAATTAAGAGGATGATGAGGAGTTTTCGGGTCGTGGAGTAAAAGGTAATCTCCCAGTTCTAACAGTTTGAACCTCAGTTCCTTATCCCTCATTATCCTCCCATTACTTTCCCTGTTCCGAGGGTTTTCCTAACGGCGAGTCTCGCGGTTAACAGTGCAAATATTTGCATGGGGAAAATGAGAAATCTCATTTAATTAAATTCCACATTATAATGATATGAATGGAAGGGGGAAGCTCAATTTGATTTTCATTAATGGTCAAAGCTAATTAATGATGGAACATTAATTTCCGTTAGCTCCGTCGGCTCAAGAAGAATTAAAAGGCGAATCCTGGAACCGGTAAAACTTTGAGCCTCCTTTTCACTCTTTTCCTTCAATCGAGTCAACAAAGTTTTCCCTATAACTTTTGAGTGATTAGAGAAAAGGTTGAATGATAATACCCAGTCCGGGTAACCCGGAGGACTCGCCAAACCCTTCCCATTCCCCCCAACATACCTTTTATTAATATTGATGGAATGGCAATCACAATTAAGTTAGAGGAGAATTATTAGCCGATTTCAAAGGTTAAATTAAATTAATTGCTGATGAGGAAAAATCTCAATTTCTCCGCTCTTCACAAATCCCTAAGTTTCTTCTCGAGATTTTAATTCTAATAAGGAGGAACGACGGGGATTTCTCTATGAAAAATGACAAGTGTTTAGTGGAGACGGAATTTTTGATAATCTCCTTTTCTCAAAGACTAACGTTGGTTAATTAGAAGAGACGTTTGCCTTCATTTTGCCCCTTTTCAAAATCACTCATTTTGATCCAACCCCGCAATCCCTAATGAATCCATTCAATTTATTTCCCTCTTCCCCTTACACTCCAAACTATTAATTGTCTGGCACAACAAGAATCTTGTCTAAATTAAGAGAAGTGCAATCAGCTAATTAGTTCTTTCTACCTCCAATCTTCCCTTACCTTCATCCCAAAAACTTCTAAGCCAAATCAAATCTCACAATTTATCCAACCTAAATTATAACCATAATAGGCCAAATATGATTAAATGATCACAAAGTGTGCACAATATTTAATTACATTCGACAGAATTGGACTGGAAATAGTATTTATATTATGAATTCGAGGAGTGTAGGAAAAGAGAATGGTGGGAGTTGAACAATGGGAACGTAATGTTTTGTCTCGTAATTAGGGAAAATAATACTCTTCAATAGTTGGTGCAAATAAAGGGGTCTGGGAATTATTTGTATCTAATTCCTCCTGGTGTAATTAATTATTCTTATTCACTGCGGGCCTAATCATTAATGAAACGAGGTTGTGATTGGGAGGTCCCTTTGTTCTCAATATTGGGCTGAGGGCCGTCGGCGGGGCGGAGCGAGACGGGCGGGTGGCGAAGGTCTTAATTTGCAATGTCTTACTTGAGCCGGGGAGTTTTGAGAGATTACGGGCTGGTTCGGATCTCTCTGGTCGGGTGTTTTGCTAACTGTTACAATATCGGGTCTCTCTCGGAGCTAAATACTCTCTCGATCTACTCCACTTGAGAGAGGCGCTTGCGTCTCTCATTTACCATCATCATGCATCACATTTACATCCCCCATTACAAACGTGTGAGGGAAAAGAGTGTGGCCCCTTCATTCACTCCAATATCAAAAATTCAGAAGTCATCTATGCCTCGTTCCCTTCCAATATCATTTTCATTAGCCGATTCTCCAAAGTCCGCTTTAATCCCCACAAATTCACATACAGATACTCACTTCATAAAAATACACGAATTCCCCCTTCTAAATAAATATCCCCCTTTCTTCAACTAATAAATTTAGAAAAATGTGGTCAAGTCTTTTGTTATCTAATTTAAGAATTAATTCAATTCAAGAATAATTTTAAGCTCAAACATTGAAAATACAGAATGAGATACATTTTTGTAGAAATTTTATTTAGAACAATACAATGCTTGTTTTTATACTCATGCTTGTTGTTAGAGTTAAACAGATAGTGAAAGCACAAAGAAAGTTATTTGCAAATAAACATCCATATATTAAGCCATGGTTTTTATGAATATGGATCTTTGGGGTAAATGGGTTTAAATATGGGTAAATGGTATATTGTATATTATATATTTGCAAGATTGCGAAACTTTTCACAGCCCTTATTGAAACACGCATTGTAAATAATTGACTGATTGTGAGATGAGGTCATTGAAGCAATTATTCATGTATGGAAGAGACAATAGGGGTATTGAAATCGAAATAAATAAATGTATTATCTACATCCAGGGTTCGGTCGGGTAATGGCCGATACCGCCGGACGATCATAATCTATCCTATTCTATCCTGACATATCAAATACATGGCATTCCCTGTCCCCAATGTCCCATTACTGCAAAAATTCTTAACATTTAAACAAATTTAATACAATTTTTAATACTAATCTAAATTGCCTTATTTATTATAAAGAAAGTTATTGAGAAACATACATACTACATACTATAATATACATATATTACATCGTACATATGTATGTCACACCATTATGCCCTTTTGGATGTTTGTGGGGCATCGTAGGGAAATGACCAGATGAATTGGGGCAGCATAGGAGGGAGCTCTGTTCACGTATTGAGTGTGTACATCGTAATCTCAAATTAATTTCAAGACAAAGGAAGTTTATGTGTGAGTGTTTATCCAAAGTAGTTTATTGATCTTTTGTATCAAGTTTGTTTGGTTGTTAAACCCGAGTTGATGTTCTTTTAAATGCTATCTGTTTACGAGGAGAGAAAAGGGAATTGAAATAATTCATTAAGTCAAATTTAAGATAGGAGAAATTCAATTATTAATGGTTATGATGGCGTTGCGAAATAGAAACGATTGTGAATTGGAGCGAAAGACAACTTGAGCTCGGTTTCATTTCCAAAAATATCGAGGGAATAAATAAGGGATTATAAATGGGTGATTTTAATTAGAAATTGAATAATTTGTCCTTTTAATTTAAAATGTTTCTCCTCGAAAGTTATTTTGGCCAACATTAAATCCAGAATATTGTTTTTAATAATGAAGATGAAAATGAGGTTTATGGCAGTTGGGAAAGAAAAGATAAATGACCTAATGAATGGGAATGGCATTTCATTATATAAATTATATTGTTTTCCCTACCTTCCCACACCCTCATCTCTTTGAATGAAAGACTCCGCGGCTCGAAATGAAATATCATTTCAAATATGAGGAAAGAAATAATTAATTTAATTACAAGGAGCCCAGGAAGCAAGCCATTAGCCATTGTGTGGAAGTTCTCTGGCTAATCTCCCTTACCACGACTCTCCCGCCTCACATTTCCCAAAATCGGAGACTATGCGAAATCGGGATTCGCGGGGAATTAACTACTGCCTTTGATTCAACCACATTATTTCTTCCATATTTCTTTCCGTACATCTTTTACATATCTATTACTACTTACATAAATATTAATTACATCACCCTCATACTATGTATTCAATTATTGATAAATATGAAGGTGCGGATTAATTAAGGATCCGAAAAACAATTATTTTGTGTCCACAATCATTCTCTTATTCTTAATTAATTTCCCAAACAGGATTCGGACAAAGACCCAGGGGTTTCCTTCTTCTTCATTATGAGAAAATGAAAGGCCTCCCAAGGGGCTGTCGGGTCTCTGTGAGTGACAGATGTAAACAAGGACCGAGGCAGACCACTGTGGACAGGTACAATGACATATGCTCTCATATTTGTTTGCTCTTCAGTTTAATTCAAAGTTTTCATACACGATTGGGCCCCAAGTCTCATGAAGAATTCAGGAGTGGCCAAAGGGGAGAGGAATGAAATTATATGGTACCCCAACTGGACATTGTCCACAATGTAAACGCCAAGGTTAATTCAGGAATTATGATCCAGAGCAAACGTATTTGCAAACAAGGCAAACAAACTTCATCTCTTATCTATGAATGAGCATACAAAGGGCTATTTACACTACTCGGTGAAAGGAATTCTCCAAGGGAGCTGCATATTAATTGCAAGTTATTCAACTACACACGTTAATCATAATTTCATAATTGTGGGGGAATCGAAATTTAATGAAACGTTGTTGGTTCAATTTTAAGCTTTTTATTTATGAATATTTACCCATCGGGGAATATCAATATGAGTGGAAGCGGGTGATATATAAATTTCGATTATTAGATTTAATTATTCTTCCCTGTGATTTACTGTGAACTAAAACGCCAATTTGGATTGTGGAATTAAAAAGTAAAATGGAAATGAATTATTCATAATTGAAATTGAATTATTACTCAATCACCCAATCTGATTTACTGGGAAATTGTATAGCACATATACGCATATGAATCATCATATATAATTTTTTCTATTCAATATGTAATATGTATATCTGTAATAGGATTTAATAGTGTTTGTAAAAATTTTGAAAATTAATATCAGAATAAAGGGCGATGAAATATTGACAGAAGATTTTCGTGCTTTGCATTCAAAAGGGACGATGATGATTCTTCTCATTCCACTTGAGAACTTGAGACCAAACTCCTTCATTTTTCCTATTTATGCAAATGCGGGAATTTTGCCCAAACTCTGCTTTTTCTATTACCAACAAAGCTTATCGACATCATTTCCCCTAAATCTCTCTTGTCAACAGTCGGCTTTTAATTCATTATGCAAATAGCCCCAATTTCTTTCATTTCCTCCACTCACTTCCAGACTAACTTTCTTCTAATTCCAATTTTGTTTATTAAAACAATAGGCATTGGTTTTAAGTATAATTACACGGCTGATTATTGTAAAACCATTATTTCATATCTTAGAGTACAAGACTATATCTTAATTGTTTAGCACTATAACAATAACTCTTTATAGCGTCTTTCTTGATAAAGGCTTTAAAAACTGAAATGAGTTTTGTTCCAAGGAATAAAATTCCTTTGTATTTCAATGGGCCATTGTAGTGGCCATCTCTCACGTAAACTTAAAGTAAATAAAAAGCTAATGCCAACCATCCAACATCAAACTTTAAACAGGTTTGGAGCAAGCGGGGAAAATCCTTCGAAATTTAACCGTAGTTTATAGGGATGAGGGGGGGGGATAATTAAAAAGATAAAATTAGCACCTTAAAAACGTTCTAAATGGGTTATTTTAAAATAGCAAGAAAGGAGTAAATGAAATAAATTAGAGGCAAAGAATGGAGAAAGGATCGGGAGATAAAGGGAAAGTTTAGGGATCGGAGGAAAGTAAAGTTTGTTAAGAAATTAAAAGTTTTACCATTTAAAGGCTAAAATGAGCGTTGGGTTAATTATGTATAATTTTGGAAGTGATGAGGATGGGAAGTTTGAGGGAGGAATTGGAGTCGACAATAATAGAGAGCCGTTGGAGTGGGATGAAGGAAGCGATAAGGATGATTATCTCTCCTCCACTCCATATTATCTTCTCTCATTACGAGACTCGGTTGGATAAGTGTGAGATTGGGACGTAAAGTCGGGAGGGTCTTATCGGTCCTTTACTTACACTTACTACCCAATTACGCTTCCTTGTCTCGAGCCATGTTTAAGCTCTGCAGAGACTTAATGTTGGTCCAATGGAGGGCCAATTGTGATACTGGCCATGTAGAAAAAGATCTCGAATCAAATCCCTCTTAGGGAGAAAAGCGAAATAGACCGGAGGGATCAATGTTCCAAAATGTTCCTCACTTCCACTACCAAACTACTTACTTCATTCTCCAACCACCAATTTCCCACAGTTTCTCTCTCCGTCCAATTCCTCTCGCCAAGGAAGAGGAAAACAAATGTTGGAGGGTTAATTGCTCCCAAGGACAACATATTGATTTGGCAATGCTAATTGCCCCAACAGCCAATTAAACCCCCCCCCCCCCCCCGGATTCCAAAACAAGAAAGTAAGAGTTTGCCAAATAAGAATTTTAAAAGATTTAAAGGAATTTAAACCAGAATGGTAAATATGAGACATTTAAAAGCAAGTGGGAAGATTTCCAATTGACAGATGGATTTTTGTTCCAAACAATGAGAAGTTAATTAAACGGCGGAGGAGCGTCGGAATAAATTTTTCGGTGTAAGTGATCCATTAAGAGAAATAATTGGTGCGGGAATTAAATTTCCTTCTCGTGAAAGATGTGATGAAGGAGATCTTTAATTTGGGTATAGAGAGATTCTTGAGAAAGGAATGAATTGTGCCGTTGTTGGGGCTGAGCCATAAGATTGTGAGATTCCCGGGTTTGGGGAAACAAAAGGGCCGGGATGAGGAGAGAGTTATTAATATGGAGGCATCATAGGGGACAAAGTTGCAATTTTGGGGACGGGAGGGGGGGAGAGGCTATTCTCTTGTTTTAATTAGGTGCTAAAGTTTCTGGTGGCTTTTTGTTTTTCCTCTCCCGTTTTCCTCCGACGAGGGAGGCGAGAGACAAGAGTTCTCTGCATTAATTAGGGAATTTATTTGTAATTACTCCCGAGTTTTGGATTTTCTCGAGAAATGGAAAGGAGGAGATTGCTAAGTTTATAATAATAATCGTCTTACCAGATGGCTCACATTCGAAAATGACACAAAACTAATTAAAATTCTCTAGGGTACCTCGGCCGACGTCCTCACAAAGCCCTGTCCTTCCCACCCGAGACTCCCACCTAACAGTCCAACAGTTTGAACAAAGTTGATTCTAATACGGTTCAATGAACTCTCTTTTAATTTAAACCTGGGACTCATAATGGCAAATTCATTTACATTTAATCACTCACTCACAAAACTTATTATCACTCTTTTCCCTACGCCCTCAAATTGATAAATTTATCTAGTTGCAAAATACTTTAAACATTTAATTTATTTCACACATAAATACACTTACATTAAATATTTAATAGGTATATAATATAATACGTATATATGGTAATATATACATAGTTTGACAACCCGAAAGGACCGGTGAGCTAATGCGGAGTAAAAGCACAAAATGAATAAATTATAACTTGCTTTATTTAACCAATATTTAACTTGAGCACAAAATAGTAAGAATTAATTAAGGGAATAAAATGAAAAATGAAATAAAATATTAAACGAAAAACTTAATGAACTATTAAATGAAAGAAATAAATGAAAAAGAACTTGAAAATTAAATAAAGTATGAGAAGGGAACAAATTGGGAAACTTGTTTTGCCTCCTAGTTTTCCTGGTTCTGTTGAATCGGAGGAACCGAAGAAGCTCCAGCATAGGGCGATTGTCTTTGCATTGGCAGCTGCATGCATGACTGTTGAAACGAGCCGGAATGAAATTGTTGCTGTTCCCTCCTTAGCTGTTTGGCGGGGCTGAGAGGAACAAACATCTCGGCCTTTAAGAGCTCACGCAATCGACGAGAACGAACCTCGTTGATTTTGCGGAATCGGGAATAAAATTCGAGACTTGATTGTGTGTGGGATAGTCCTGAATGTCATTGGGCACAGTGCGGATGAGATGACGAACGCGATCGGCTTCATTTATGAAGGTCTAGAAAGTACATGGAGTTTTCGCCATAAAGGATTGCACATCATCACCGATGTTGAATTTAGGAATAAATGAAAAAGAGCTTGAAAATTAAATAAAATATGAAAAAAATTGAAAATTAAATAAAGTATGAGAAGGGAACAAATTGGGAAACTTGGCGAATTGAGCGTAAGGCCTTAGAGCAATGAACAGTGTCGCGAACGAGCCCAGGTGTAGCAGATGAGTGAAGAGTGAGGTCGAGAGAAAATGTCAAGGAGGGCGGATGAGTCTTTCCAGCAAGCGTCTTCAGTGGCCGTATTGGATTGGATAGAGATAGTAGGGGCAGGGGAGTTTAATGGATAGATTGAATAGAAGGAGCCTTGGACTCTGAGGAGCAGGAAACGGGAAGGTGATTGACAGGGCATTGCTAATTAGAATAATAAATAAGGAGATTGAGGATTCTTCCTCAAAATAGGTATATTATGTAAACATTATATATGATATACATACCTATAGTATAAAATATATGTACAGGTATATAGTATGTAAATAACCAAATACCATTGATAATTGTTAAATAATAAAATTGTCTGATTGTTCAATATTCATGCCATAAATATTGTTCCACTCTGTTAAATTGTTTTGAAATAAAAACATACACTTATTCTCCGTTACCAGTTAGCTGCGGATTTCACGGTTTTGAAAAACACGTGATTTTCTAACGTTCGATTTCATTGTAAATCAATTGAATATTTCTCGCGAAAAAAACCGCGAAATCCGCAGCTAAGTGGTAACGGAGAATACATTTAGATCTTATATGTAATGTCTGTAGTTACTAGGAAGTGGATGAAGCGTGTAATTGAGCTAAATAGTAAAAGATGAAGTCATGTTAATGCAGTAAAAGGACTGAGATTTAGACCAAGTTTATCATTCCCTTCTTGTCAGGGTTGAATCGAGATGGGAAGAATTACGAGACCCTCAATTGCCTCCATGTGAGGAGATAGGAACAAGAGTTTGAGTTGATAGGGGCTCTTTACTTTTATTGACCTTCTTGAGAGACTTGAGAGATAACGTACATTATTACAGATTACCCAAACGACCCTTGGTTGTAGGAACAAGGGATATGATCATAATAATATGTTCCAGTTTCCACATACGAAATGATACAAGATTCAGAGGATAAGAGATTTACATTTTGAAATATTACAAGTTGAAGGAATTCATTTTTGTAAAGTAGTTGGAGAGATATCCATCTCAATTTATTATTTATTCCTTTAAGTATAAATAATGACATGCATTTTATTGTGCATCTCTTGATGGGAACGATGAGACGTCTCTTAATGAAATGAATCATTTAAATTCTAAATTACTATTCAATTTTTATCATTAATTTTTATCTCATGTGTGGCATTCATTAAATCTACATGTGTACTTGTGTGCATAAGTATCTTCACGTATAAATACATTATTTAGTATATAGTAAAGTATATTATAGATAATAATAATATTAAGAAGATAAAAACAAAATGATTATAAATGATTAATCTGTTTGTATACATATCTATTTACTTATTTACAAACCAAATACGCAAATACAAATATTTTTCTATTTGCGTATTTTT
Source organism: Neelides folsomi (assembly GCA_034687125.1). Taxonomy (NCBI): domain Eukaryota; kingdom Metazoa; phylum Arthropoda; class Collembola; order Neelipleona; family Neelidae; genus Neelides; species Neelides folsomi. Next base: position 64,577 of record JAQGBZ010000084.1, read on the forward strand.
GTATTTACAAAGTGAAAAATGCAACGTCAGGGTAATTTAATTTGTGGGAAAAGGAGTTTGGTAATTAGAGCAGATAAAGTGACATTTAATGTTTTTTGAGCATTAATATTCGAAAAAGCAATTTCCATTCGGGTTCTCATTTTCTGATCCCAAGTGCCCAGGGGAAGATCTTTTCCCACTGATTTCCCGATCTGTTTCTATTATTCTATCCGGTGGCGTTAATTAAATGAAGCTGGTGAGTTGGGGGGAGGAAATGAAGGTAGCGGAGTGAAAAGGGAATTTTTCACGTTTCTGTTCATCTCCTGATTTTAACTGGCGGAGGGTCGTGAGTTTTTCTTTCGCATTAACCGAAGGAATGAAAAAATATATAAAAGTCGTTATATAAGGGAGGAGGCCGGGAGCTGATTGTGGCGTTTCCTCCCTTTTTCTTCCTCTCTCCACTTCCTAATACACTCCTGAGATCACGGTGAAATATTTATGTCATCTTAATGAACGTGACGCTACTTAGACTTCATATATATGCATTAATGATGGGCCCTTCTTTTTTAATTTTCTTTTCTTCTTGTTCCTCTTCCTCCCCTTCCAAAATTTTAATTAAAGTATTATTGACATTCATAATTAAGTTTTTTCTCTCCATCCTCCCGTCTTCATCCATTCACATCAAGGAGCGAGTGAGGGGTAAATCATGCCCTGTTATAAAATACATCAAACACTCGTTTTAACATCATTAAACACATTTTTACAAGACATGTCCAAAGGTTCATGTGCATTTGGATAGCAAATATAATTGACATACAACTTTGAGTTTCATCTTACACAATGTACATGTACAGTAGCTATAAAAGTATGTTGAATCGCCATTAACTATCTGTACTTGGAAAAAGTTAAATAATAAAAACGTGATAATACCATACGCGATAATATATACCTAATATAACTTATTTGTATTTATGTATGGTAAATATGTATGGATTGCATAACAAGTTAAATATTCTTTAATATTGTGCAATATAATTTAACTCATTTAACACCATATATCCTAAATATATTCCATGTGTTATATTCTTATATTACAAAATTGTTTAAAAGAATGGTCCTTAATAATATTTAAACTTATATCTAATATTTGCAACAATTATTTAAATAATGCTTGTGATCGGAGAATAATTGAAAGTACATAGTGGAAAATGAGGAAAAATGAATTTATTATTTCAATGCAATTATTTCAAAATCTCCGATTGGAGAGGAACAAAAGTAAATCGTTAATTTGATTTAAATAGAATATAAGTAAGAATTGTAAGTAATTGTATACATAGGTTATAGAATTAATATAAATTGCCGGTAACAATTTGGAATGGAAGGAAATGATCCTAATCCTTGTTTAACTTGTTGTCGAAAATATATTCACCGAGTCCCTTTCCAGCTCGGCCCAATTGAGTGACCATGTCAGAGAGCTCCTTCTGGGCGTTCACTTGCTCTTCCAAAAACTCAGATTCGAGGAAATCGGCCAAATTAGCGTCTTCGTGAGATGCAGAAATTTTATGAAGTTCCAAGAGTGTCTAAATGTTACAAAATAAACCAATGTTAAATTTCCATCAAAGATAAAGGAATTAACTTTTTAATAAACAATATATTTAATTTGTCCTTCCACATTCCACCATATAAAATACATAATTACAATGTACAAACATTACAAAATAATGTTTTTATAAAATTATATTGTTTGTCTAAATGTTAATTGAGTAAATGCAAAAATAGGAAAATACTAGAACTGAATAGATTGTGTCTGAAATATGAGATTACAATGGAATAAATATAAAGCTTAGAGCCCTCAAATTAAAGTGGAGTTATTGTTAATAATGAGAACTCCACATTGTGGAGTTAATATCCTAATGTGCGGTATCTAATCTTTAAACTGTACAATTATAACCCTCTTCAACTTACAGCGTTAACTTTTTTCTCGAGCTCGAGAGCCGCAGTGACGGCGACAAGTGGGGCGTCCCACGTGTCCTGCGTTGGCTTCGAAATTGGCTGAAGAACAATGCGCCCTCCGCGTTTGTTCTGATACTTCATGAACTTCTCGGCATGTTCTCGTTCCTCGTCGGAGCACTTCTTAAAGAATTTATACATCCCTGGGAAGGCAACGTCCTCACGGTCGAAGTAATACGCCTACAATATAGGAAAATCATTTAAAATGTTGTTTTAAAATATTTAATAATTTTCTAATACTTTTAATTTTCAATACTTTAATTTTCAATAGTTTTAATTTTCAATATTTTCAATTTCAATTTTAATTTTTATTAAATTTAATCTTACCATCGACAAGTAGACGTAGCTCGCGTAGAGCTCCAGATTAATTTGCTTGTTGACAAGAGCCTCGCACTGTTCATTGTAGTTTTGTCGGCAACGGGATTCGATTGTCTCCGCCATTGTAAATGCCAGTCCTGTTGGGTCTGAGAGTGAAGGAGTGAATGACAGGAGCGAGGAAGTTCAATGGAGACCAATTGGAATCTTTATCTCTTATCTCAGGCAAAGGGCAATCGGAGGAGAAAGACCATCACCAATTACAATACCAAATCACTTGATGCGCAATTTCAATATTCGACCCGAAGTTCCCTCAGAAAACGCACAACTCCCATCTACAACACTTTTCAAACTCAACTTTAGCAAATAAACGTTAGAGGGAATTGTCGACTTCTTATACCAATTACAAAATCTCAATTTAACCCAATCCTTACTTTTGTGTACTAAATTGACGCAATAAAAAAATTAGGTAAATAATATTTATACTATAAAATTATAGTTATTATAAACTTATTATTAAGAATTAAGATTTATAAATATTTATAAGATGTCTGCAATGGTAGTTTATACCTTTCGAAAAAATACATCTTGAACTTTACCGTAAATCTCAAATTGAACTGAAATCAAATCTTTATCACTCCTTGACATTGATGCTATTTTTCTTCCTATGTCGTTGAATGTAAATCTAGGGAAAGTCTTGCCTTAAATTTAACATAAAATATTATTTAATAAAAATACGTGATTTAATTTATTTTTGTAAACATTGATACAAATATACCAAGACAAATTGATGATTACTTGGAACGGTGAGACTTGGACAGGTTTAATAACATACAGCCTGTGAAGAGGAAGAGAGACGACATGTTCAGAATCAACGGTTGCAAAATTATTGCGCATTTTAGGATATGGGTATGTATAACAAAAATCAAAGGGAGCTATTTAGTTATAAGTTTGTTACCGTAATAAAATGAACAAAATTCGAACCTGTTTGAAGTAAGTTTATCGATCTAATGTGCTATTCATTAATTTCAGACAATTAGGTATGTGAGCATGAAGGAGAAAATGAATTTGCACGGCACACATGAAATGAAATAAGGGGTATATTGATAAAAATCATAATAACGATGATACAATATGCCGTGAATGCTTTTCTTGACTTTAAATAAAATGTGCTTTTGAATACGTATAAATAAAAGTTATAAAAGAATAAAACGTGACGAAGACAAAAAAACGATTGACTGATTGCCGATTGACGATTTCTAAAAAATATTCAAAGACTAAAATTCGACGCCTTTTATTATTTCATTCTAAGGTACGTTTAAAAAACATTTAATAATTGTTGAAAACATTATTTGAATATGCTTACAATTATTTTTACTCATACTTATAAGTTATAAGTAAATTGATGTTTACTAATTCACTTCGTTGGGTTCGTTTAAAGTTTAAGCACAATGTTTTTTTAAAATTTAATTCAATGAGTGATAATAATGTAGAGATTATGGAGGCGGACGAAGGTACTTCAATACCTGATCAAGTCCAAGATGAATTTCAAGATGATGGAAAAGAAGAAGGAGAACTCGATACATCATTCAAAGTTGTGTTACTCGACTCGGACGACGAGGAAGATAAAAAGGTAATTGTAAAGAAGGTAGAAGATAATGAGACCAAAACTGTTGAAGTCGTCACAATCGAGTCAGACAGTGAAGTAAATTCTCCGGAAATTCAAATATTAGAAGAGCATATAAACAGAAGGACAAAAAGGTTAATCAAATTAAGAGAGCGTTCGAGTGAAGTTCGGTCCAAAAATGTTAAAGAAAAAAGTACAAATATCGACCAAAATGCCAAAGATGAAATTGAAACGAAGATCAAAAGAAATGGAAGTCCCTCCAGTTTTCATAAAATCTCCAAAAATCAACTGAATCCACCACGATTATTTAAGTTTAAGAAAGTTGCACTTCACAAGAAGGCAATTAATAAGGACGTAAAAAAATTCGAACCACAGACATCAGTTCAAACTGTTAAACTCATTAAACGGAAGCCAAATATGGTCGTGAATCCCGACTTTCCAATAGTTTCATCGTTTCCAACCAACTCTGGTCTCCGAAACAATTTGAATACAAATGATGCGGGTCATCTTAGGCCGATTATCATTGATGGATCAAATGTGGCCATGGGGTTTGATATTAATTAATACTTAAAATTTTTAATTCGTATTCGTAAAAATATTTAATTCATCATAATATGTTTCAGCTCAGCCTTAATTAAAATTTTGATTTAATTTCAGCCACGGGAATAATCGTGTGTTTTCATGTAAAGGGCTCGCAATTTGTGCTCAATTTTTTCTTGACAGAGGTCACAAGGTGGTGAAAATTGTGGTTCCACAATTTAGGAAGAAACATAAAGAATCAATTGATACCGATATTCTTGAAGAACTTGATAGAAAAAACCTTGTGACCTTTTCACCTAGCCGAGAATACAAGGATAACAAGAATCTCATTGTCCGAATTGTTCCATACGATGATAGGTATCTTATATAAACATCATTATTGTTTTGTATTGAACGATGAGATGATTTTTATGAATATTCATTTGAATATAAATACTTTATTAAGTAATATAAATTGGTAATATAAATTAATATTAACATTTTTAGATTTATTCTTCAAATTGCGACTGAATTGAGTGGTATTGTTGTTTCAAACGACAATTACAAGGACCTTTATCAAGAAGGCCCTAGGTTTCGCGAAACAATTGAAAAAAGGTTTATTAAAAATATTTGTATTGCAAACGGTGTCCCTATAAATTATTTTTAATTTTTTTAATTGGTGTCATTTTAGGTTTATAACTTAGCTTTACAATATGACTTATTAATAATGTAATTCTCATATGTAAATAAATAATTTAATATCACGAATTTATTATTTATTGTGATATAGGGTACTTCAATTTGCTTGGGTCAATGATCTTATTTTCTTCGCACAGGACCCTCTTGGTTGTCGTGGACCGACGCTTGATCAATTTTTAAGATTTTAGAACTTTCGTAATCTCAAAAAATCAACCTAGGTATTCAAAGTTTTAGTCATATAAAATAATATGATATCACTATCATATAATAATACTTTTTATATCAAATTTTAAGTACTTAATGTTAGTACTTATGTAATAAGTAAGTTTGTGAGTGTAGTTTAACTTGTAGATTGATTATTAATTGTTAAATTAAATATTATTTACTTATTTGTTTAATTTAAAATTGATTTTAATGAAATGGAGATTTAATTTAAATAAATCATATACTTAATATATCAATTATTGTTCATGTACAAGAATTTATTTTTATATTGAAAGAATTTTAATTCCCATGTACAAACTACATTAATTATTATACTATATCGAAATTATAAGTAGTTTTGTAATTTATTACTTCCATCGAACTATCGATGTACAAATGAATAAATATTTTATAATAATAATCATTTTATTATCCTAGTACCTTGATATTTAATGGAAATTGATTATTTCATTGTGGTTTCATTTTAAAATTGACTTAAAAGGTGATCTAAGTACATTACATAACCTGATAGGGGAAACAGTGAACGTTAACAACGTTAAGGGTGACGACGCCGGCGAAAATTTTCTTTTGAGACCATTTTGAAGATTTTAGTTGTGCCAAAATAGCCGCTGTCACACGCACAAGAGTGTTAAATCTATTCTTGAGCAGTGTCCAGCAGCTTTTATGGGCAACAGAAGTCGGAATGGTCGGAGTGTTGAAATTGTAGGGGCGAAGGGAGAAAGAACCGAATGTGCCAATTCCCGAAAGGGTGGGGGTGAAAGAAAGAAAGGGATGAGAACAAGGGTTTTTCAATTCATTTCCATCATCACACTCCTTCTTATTTGGGAATAATTTGAATTGTGCGAAGGAAGGAATGACTTACGTGAAGATCTTATCAATTTACAATATTGGGAGAGGGAGGGAACGACAACGAGGTCGGAGGAGAAATGTTGGGCAAACGAGTGGAGGGAAGGGCTTTTAAATAAAGAGAGAAGCCAGATCAACTTACCTTCTCATTTCATTCCCATTGGCCCGTGGAGAAAAACGCCAAAACTTCACAACCTGTCATTGGAATCTCAATTTCATAAATAATCAAACATCATATATCTATATGTTACATATATTACATAAGGTTAGTTATGTTTATGTATATTGGCAAATGGCAATATTAGCATTCATGGTATTTACAAGGAAAATAATTTTCAAATTATCCATCGCCCCAATTTATAAATCAAAGTTGAATTTAATGAAATAAATGAAATAATAAACTTTGTTCCTAATTGTAATTTCACTGGTTTCATTTCTTATTATTTAATTTATTTACTTATAAATACCTCTGGATCACCAATCCCGTATCGAAGGCAAAGTCACGTACAAGCAAAATAGATTGAAAATCGAAAGAAGCCCCTTTCAAAGGATTCGTAGGACATTTTAGAGTGAGGGATTTCTTTCTTTGGTTTTCTTCCACTTAAACCTTACAATGTTTGTTGGTATGATAGATATCTTATACAATATAAGGTATTGGAACAAGGTTTATATACAGGTAGTATATACACTTGTATGTACTACCTGCATATTTATGTAGTTTGTTATTTTTCCAATTTTTATCACCCTACATGGATTACTTATTTGTATGCATTTGATTCAAACAATTTTTTTATCCAAGCACGTATATCATATGATTATTTTAGTAATAATAAATAACTTATTTTGCTCATCTGCGTCATCTTCAACATCAATATTTATAAATGAATGAAAATACATCGTTAGAAATTGAATTGTTGATTGAAATTTAACATGGGATTTGGAAAGAATTTTACATTTTTGAAATTTCCCTTATTATTGTCAGTATGAGTAATGAGGATACTTGAGCATTTAAACAAAATTCATTAAATTTGATTGTGAATGTAATTTGGTTCATTGGTAATTGTAATGATGGGCGATGAATAACTTGTGAAATTGCAAATTACTAGTTACATATTTCAGTCATATTGTTCAAATAAAGAACATAAATAAGAACATTATGTTTGCCATTTGAAATACAACATATTACCTTTTAATGTATAAGTATTGAATATTATTACATACATTACATATACACATTTAAAAGAGGTATAAAAGAATAACATTATAATTATTTCTAAATGAGGGATTCTCAAAGTTTTTATGAAGACCTTCAATCATTTTTATATCCAGTTTACCATCATATAATGAAATTTTGGTTTAATGATATATATTTAAGGTAGGTATAATTGAAGCGAATAAGTATGATCATAGATCAACAAATACCATGTACAACAAATACTATGGTAGGTGTATATAAAGGTGGAAAGATTAAGTCGTGCTAATTGGATTCATTTTTGGCTTTCTCTCCATACTTTTGAAGTGCTTCTAAAGAAAGGGCAAATCAGGTAAGAGAACTCAATGGACAATAATGGGCTCATTTTGAGTTTCGTGAGTGAAGCGAAGGGAAGGAAGATTAAACTATTAAATGTCTTCACAAAATTAACAGGATGTGTTTTTTTCTATTATCAGTATTGCGATACATCGAAGTGTCTGGTTACTCATATTACCCCTAAGACATCAATTTCACAACTTTTCTCCACTATGAAAACAAACCGCTTTGAGCGGTTTGAAAATTAATCTCGTTTGAAAACTGTCACTTTTGACCAATTCTTTGAATCCCGGGATTCTGGAAGGATTTTGTGGTGGGAAAGATATGGAGTAGGATTTAGGGGAATATTATTGTAATCTGCCCGGTGGGTGACAGAAAACAGATGCACATCCGATGAGATCTCAAATAAATTGAGGACCTCGGGTTAAGTTATTAAACGGGTTATGAAACATATTGATTTTATATGAGAATTCCTCATTTGAACACCCAGAACCGGGAAGTTGGTAAGTTGGGATTAATGAGAAAAAAGATTGGGAGGAAATGAACTACGGTGGGCATTTTCAATTTCAGGTGGAGAAAATGAAATTTGAAATTCGGATGACGTTTTAATATATATCTGTAATAGTTATATAAAATTCAAGAGTTGGGTGGAATTGAAAATCCAATGGTGTAAAAGAAGGTGAAATTTTTCCCAACCAAAGGCTTCAAATATTGATTACTCCTCTTTACAATTCAAACTTTCCGTTTAAATTCCGAGAAAATTATCCTGCCATGACGTTTGTTTCGTCCCCTTTTCCAAAAACTTTGTAACATCTCCGAATATATAATGACTTTTCAGTTCCACTCAATTACATTTCAAGCTCAAATTTGACGAGTTTTATATGAAAACTAACGAGTTTGGAGAAATTTTTATCAATTTTCTCTACACAAAATCATAAAATGAATCAAATCGGTTCACTTGTTCTTTACTAAATGAATAACTGCTCATAGACACACATAATTCATCTCATATAACATGTACTTCAAAGTACATCATACAATTTTACTCATTCTCTTATAAAATGTAAACACTATTAAATAATAATAAACTTGTTAACATCGTTGTTCATACAAAAATATCTTAACTATTATTTACGGGAATTGAACAGAGACGATTATTTGGAAAAGTTGACGCAAGTTATCTTATTATTTCCTAACAACTTGACATTTCAAATTGTAAAGTAAAAATAACACAATTACCGATTTCGCAATATGTAAATTTTGAGTGCCGACATTACATCATTACGTACATGTATCTAATGTTTATTACTTATGTCTGGCTCTGGCTTTGCTTGAAAAAACATTTATCAATTTATTAATGCTCAAATGGCCATTTTTTTAATAATAATTTTAAGTGGCTGTGAAGCTGAAAAAGCCCAAATCTCCAAAAGGAAACCTATATTATAATACTTATTAGTTAAACTACGTAGTATTAGTAAGTAATACACACATTTTTCAAAATAAATATAACATGAATTTGTGCATACATACACATACTTTATGTATACTCTGTATATTTACAATATTCCATATTATGTATATGTACCTGTAGATATCTTACATTTTTCATTACTACTAATTGTAGGTCAAAACTCTTGATAATTAACTGAAATTGAATACCTATGTAATTTATACAATTTAATGAGATATAATAGTAGTTATTCATACTTATATGGTAGTATTTATATTACATAATCTATATGATTGTACTTGTTATATGTTATATTATCTATCTAACATGTATCTTACATACAGATATACCTATAGAATACATATTGGCCTTTTTATTTTGTTGAAAACAGGAGAAAGGTTTCCAAACTATCAAATAACCCCCTTTCTTCTTTATGCATTATGAATTAGAAACCCAGCTTTTTATTGATTGATAAAGAAAATTAATGTTCAAATTATTCAAAAATTTCAGCATCTCAAATGATTAGGTAAAACATTAACTTCAAAGAGTCTATCAATTTAATATAATTGTAGTCTTGAATAATACAAACGTAAATATTTGTAAATACAAAGAATAGACTTTAATTCTGTTAGAAAACAAAATTCATTATTGTTAACACGATCAAATGTTCATTGTGTTCATTCTCGTTTCATTATTTCAATGCAATACATTTACTCAATTATACCTAAAATCATCTAATTAAGAAGAAAGCATGAAAATAAACTAGAAATTGATCTCTAACTTAATAAACGATATAAATAAATAAATGATGCTGTAAATTCATATTGAAATGCATCTATTGTAGAAATGTTACGTTTACTACAATTCAGTTTTAATGTTATGTTATAAATATGAAATTTGAAGTATCGAATCTAATAAATCATTTCCAGTCCTCATCACTATACGATTTGGGATCTTTGCCTTTAACCCCCGTTAAAGATATACCCATAATAGAAAAAGTATAAAACGAGTCAAAATAGGATTTTTTCATTGAATTTTTATAATTTTTCATATTAAAATCCCAAAGCATCCCAAATCAGAATTGGTCAGTTTTGACATCTTTCAATTTTATAATTTTGACATATAAAAATTTTCACGTTTTATTTTTTCAAATAGTTAACCATTGTTAACAATTTATTTATATATAAATAAACATGCAGTGTAATATCTCGTCCTATAAATCTTATTTAATCCTCAAATTCGTTCGTCGATCTGTTAGTGAAAGCTGTGGGTTATAGACCAGACCTCGGATCGGAAAAGAAGATGCGATCTGGGGAGGAAGTGAGAGCTGACTGTTTTAAAATTCCTAATTACAAGGGATCAATGAGAGAAGTGCGTGCGCTGTGCGTGGCCACCTTTGCCATTCATGGACCGAGGATTGTGCGTAACACTTGGCCTCAAGACCCACTGAGTGGGGGAATCAATATGGCCACGTGGAGGGTAAAAATTTCATTCACAAATGTTCTAGTCTCGTAACCTACTCTCTCCGACCAGGGACATGAATATTGAGGCGGAACCCGGGAGAGTCCGAGATTTCATTGAGAAGAAGAAGTGGGCCAAGGAGACGAACTCTTCCCACTGCCAGACCCTCGCACGTGGAGAGGTCACTGAACTGATGAGTCCTGAGGTCCCTGTTAGCGTCATCGTGGAAAGCCTCGGATGACGGCGCTAGTTCAGAGCTACGTCATTCACAAATTGGGGGATCGGGGATCTTGGTGTTCCGCAAAAGACAAACGCTATTCCGCCTATGCAGACGAACAAAAGTAGGTCAACCGCCGATTATACCATTATCAAGGATGAAGGCCATCCGACATTCAGATCATCTATTCACACCAACCAAATCATCTCCATTGACCAGGGAAATTATATCCAGCGGGGACAATTGGCAAAACAAAGACTAATTAACTGGCTAATAAACACTTTGGAAATGAAGTGGCTTTTAATTACCCAATTTAATACCAATTCCATTGTCAATTCTTATGATTCAAATTTCATTTTCCTGTTAAATTAACAAACTACTTAAAGAACTATAAATACCTTAGTGTACTATAGTTTGCTATAAATTTATTTGTTTGACAATTATTGAAATTTTTTATTGTTAGCATTCATCATATTCAAACAATTCAAATTATTGAAATTTAAATAATTTTTTAAAGACTTTGAGATTATCATTAAATCAATAAAAACCTATCATCGGCAATTGTAAGAATATTGTTTTATTAATTAATTAATAAATAAAAATCCCAAAGTTGATTATTGGATTGGTTCATAAATGATTGGGAGTTTGACTGGAATGTCTTGAGAATCTAAAACGTTTAATATTGTTAATAATTTCAAAAATTAAAGTTAATTGTCATTAAAAACCAGAACCTTTGAGTTTGAACCTGTGAAATTTTAAATGAGGGAATTTCTTGTGGGTCTCGAAGGCTTCGTCCTCAAGTCGGTGGGTGCGTGCGGGTTTTGCACGCGGACCAATTATTATTAGATGCTCCGAATCTATTTTTAGAAAGAAGGATTTTGGCGAGGAGGTGAATTCGGATTTCGTTACGTCATCCTTTTTGGGGCGAAATAAGGAGAGACCGACGACAGGTTTGCGTCTTACACAAACCATAGTGGTGGATGGGATGAAATTATCTCTCGTTTAATCGTAATTATACTGACAACTCAACCGTTTAGTCCAATTAGAAATGAAAAGTTAATGATAGAGAGAGAAGGATTTCAATATGTACACACTTCACTGATTTCAAGATCTGCTAAATTTCATATTTCTCTTCATTTAAATCAAAATCCAATTCCCATTTATAACACACAGTTGATAGAATAAAGAGTATAAACATGCATTAGTACATACAGTAGATTATATTATATGAATATGTATTTAATATATACATGTATAAAAGTACATATTAACTTAAATACTCGTATTGTACATGTAAAAATTATATTAGGTATAAAAATTCACATTTAGAAATGGTTTGAGGAAAAGAAATTAATTACTTTTTCTCGACAATTTCAATTTCAAAGTTTTGATTCGGAAAATTTCAATTTTAGAACAAATTAATTTCAAATTATATATAAAGGACTTATATACCAACTGGTCTAAATCATAATGTTATGATAACTCACGTGTGAGTGTAATATTTACAGGATATTAAATATTTGAATATTATTATTATTGCGATTAATTAATTATATGTACATTGATTGGCTTAACAACTTGTAGTAAAATGTTCCTGTGAAATGTTAAAATAAGATAAGGTTTGTTTTTTCAATTGTGGATAATAAATAAATCAAAGTTTGAGATCTCAAATTTTGAAAATTAGTATGAGAATGAATGAAATTGAGATAGTGGAGTTGTAACAACTTTTTCATTGTTTTAAAATAAATTAAATTTTCAATCAACGTTTAGGCATGAAAAACTCATTTCCTAAAATACACATATTCTCTTAATTAACTTCCTCCATCAAATTCACAATGAAACTTTTAATAATCAACGTCAATTGAACAGACATGTTTAAAGTTAAATTCTCTCAAACTTCAACATCATATTGAAACTTGAAAAAACAAAAGTTTAATATTTCCAATTAGTGAATTAATAATAAAGAATATAATTTACACACTAACATAGAAAAGTAATACAGTAATACAGATATATTATTTATATTTTATATAATATTTCTACAGTAATGTCTACTTGTACTCGTATGTATATCATGTTCTGTTTATTGGTAGTTTATTTAATTGATTGCGTACATTTAAATAATCCCATCTAGGGAAAAGTTGTATATTATTAAATCATTCTGCATGCATAACAAAAGGTATACTAATTGTAAATATGTTTTTAATTCTTATATACATACGGTGCGCAGTGATTATAAACATCAATTTAAGTTTGAAATTTTAACTTTAAAACTCAATTTACGAAAATTATAAATAAATAATAATTCAAATACTGAATACCGAATACCTAATACAAAAATTGTAAATACAAAAAACATATATATCTAAATAAGTATAAGAATGCATTGTATTGTATACAACTTATGAATGTTTATTTATTCATTCCACAAGAAAAACGTATTGAAAAATTCCAACGGAAATAAAAATTAAGGGAAAATTCTTTATACCATACAATATACCTACATATGTAAATTATTTTAATTATTCTTCTTATTCTAGCAATTTACTTTCCCCAAAAATTTAAATATCTTTAAACTAACAAATAAGTAAATGATTATTAAACTTTTATACACAGTATTTAAATATTGCTTACCTTAAAAATTTTCAGTGTGACTCGATTGAAATAAAACTATGGTTGATATAATCGCCAGCAAGATCTTCTTAAATTTATTACTTTAAAGGTACTTGAAAATAATTCTGAATTACCAGCGTGGTTATTGTGGGAAAGGGTTTATTGAGTAAGGATTGCCGCGGAAGGTTTTCTCCTCACTTCGAAGCAAGTTCGGGTCAGAACTGAACCCGGGTGAGGTTTGAATGGGGGATTTTGTGAATGAAAGCGAATGGTGAATGAGGCTGAGAATGACGTCAGAAGGAATTGATTGACGGTTCGCCACGTGCCGTTCTTTTGGCCCACTCTTTCCCTCCTTCTCTTTTATCAGGAAAAATTAATACAAATAAAGTTAATTGGACAATTTTTCTTATTCGAAATAAACCTTGAATTTTGATTGCCATATTGAAATATTTAATTCCTTAACATTGATGTGATTTATTTAACCATTTAAATATAACTAAAATTTTATTTCTAACGTAAAAACATAAGATTTTTAACCCAATTTAATTTTGATATTTTATTTTTGATATCAAATATTTTACAATTGCGTTAGTTAAAAGAGATTGCGAAAGGATAATTATTATTAAATATTTCTTATTAAGTTAACTTGATTTTGTAATAAAAACATAGCTATTAAAATTGTTAAATTTATTTACGAGGTTTTTCTTTTAAAATCCAACATTGGAAAGGAATTTCTCCCTGCAGAAAAAAATCAGGTGTTCTTGATGGGAGGATGGAGAAATTCCAGTATAAGAAAATCGTACAGGAGATGAATTTGTTTAATTTCATTTCATTCTCAAGTAATTTTAATCCTAATCATTATAATTAATATTAGAATTTCATATTTAAATTACTCTATCTGTACAGGGTTGATTTTCTAAATAGACAACATTTATAATCTCATGGTCGGGGTGTTTTAAGAAATCTGTAAGTCTTTGTTCTCCTATCCTGAGCATAGGAGTTGGTGGTTTATCAACGTAACGGTCTCACGTGCCTCACTCTCTCTGAGGATCTGCTGAGAAACAAAACAAAGATTTTCACCTTCTACACAACGTGGCGCATGAACAAGCTCTAACTACAAATAACATGTTACCTGTGCTGCTAAATGTTAGTTTGAGCTTGTTTTGTTATTTAATAATGATATGAAGAGAGGTACACACAACGAATGGTTTTAATTCTAATAATTAATTAATTAACAAGGAAAACTATCAATTGATAAAAAATACTACTTATATAAGTCAGAATAATTTTAATTCATATTTTATTATATACCTGTAGGTATATTAATATTTTAAATTCATAGTCTTATTTGATTACAAATACAAATATATACAGCTTAATATAATAAGCACTGTATCGGTACAATAGCTCATATATTACTATATTTACATTCATTACAATTTAGAAAATCATCACAATGAATTAAATAATTTTATTAGCAATGTTTAAAGTTTTGATAAAAGATCATAAAATACATGAAAAATGTTATATTTGGAAATTAATAAAGAAATAGTTCCTAATAAGTTAGGTGAGTAAAAGTAAGAATTAATAACAGTACTAATTTTTTCACTTTTAAGCCTGAAGTTTCTGGTGAGGATGGGAAATGATAGTTCCGTTCGATTCTTTGAGGTTGACTCAGGAGAGTGTGAAAAATGGAAAATATTGAGAATTAATTCCATCTCACAACATCTCATCTGAGGATGAGGTTTACGAGGTTATGTAACTTTGGTCCATCATTGATTTTCTCATCGGATCTGTGAAATTTGAACCATTAAATTTCATTATTTCATTAGAGGGAGGTAGTTGAGTAAGGAAAGTGAACGACTTGGGCACGGCTTTCGCTCTTCTCGGGACTTTGACCCCGTAATATCCTTTTCCTCAACGCCTTCTATTCCAAACCCCCAAGACAATCATTCCCAACAGACTTCTCATGTCCGACCGAACATCAAATGATCTTAAACATGGTACATTATTCTCCGCTTACACCTCTCCCTCATTCCCACCAAAAAATGGGGAGGAAAGGACCTTTAAAACGAACAAAGTTGGGATTTGAAAAAACCATTAAATTCCATCTCGATGAACAAATGGATAAGGAGGAAAAGAAAAGTACCGTAAACGAGAAATGAATTCAAGACTTCTTCCTTTCACGACAACCTATTTTACGACTTTTTCCCCTCTACTTAAACCCTTTTAATTCAAATAATGAAACATTAAATCCCAATCTCCTTAAAATTACAATTTTCAATGGTTTTATAAAGTAAATACTTAGCTGGTGAGGGTGTTTCTTATATACATTATGTAAATAACTTTACACTCGGTCATTCACCATAAGATAATATACCTTAATGAAAACAGAATTTGCTCCTTTAAAATTCATAGATTCACATTCAAACACAAGTTGGAATTTGTAAGCAATAGTAAAATGGAATATAAAAAGAAAAAATAACAGGTGTAAAATACGCCAACTGTTATTGTCACAATTGCAAAATCCATAAATATTTATTTACAAAAACAATTCCTAGATGAGAAGAACATAAATACAACATAAACAAGAATTTGGATTTTAACCTCCGTAATAAACTCTACAATCATCATATATGTTTACAAATTTTACCATTAGTAAACTCAGTTTTTTGCCTTGAAAAAGGTAAATCATTCAATATTATTACTTTATTAGAAGTATAATTCTTCTTGCATTATCCTAATTGATATTTAAAATGACTCGTAAAATAAAATTTTATATTGGAACATTTCTCTTTATTGCCGTTTAATCATTTTGGATTTGTCTTTTATATTTCTATTTGGAAACTTTTCCCATGTTCCTTAAAATGGCCAAGTATGAAGAAAGAAGTGATGGATTTGTACATGGGGAATTGCAAGGAATTCGTTCTTGTCTCATCTGGGGTAGGTCAAGCGATGTTTGGGGCTGAATGTGGGGGAATGTCAAGGCTCGGAGGGTTGAAGAGTCCCTGAGTAATTGAGTGAGTGTGTGAGGAACGGTATTTTCTTCCGCATAGGTGCCACTTGGGGAGAACCAGGAAGTCGGAGGCGTTCGCTCTCTTCCTCTCTGCCTCGTTCGACCAGCGAGGCATCGCCGACGAGACTGACGAACCAAGGGGTTTTTCATTCCACCATTCTAGGGTCATTGCCTGGCTACGCCTTGTGGTTATGAGAAACTATTAGGTACGGAAGATGAGTTGCCAACATAATCTCATCCCTATTGCCCAGGAACAATGAATTCCTCATTCATCCTGCAATCTACTCGCGAACCCATGATGGACCCAGGCTCTACGCAAAATACTGCAACTTTACTACTCTGAACCCAATTCCCATCCAACCCATCGAACACAGATCCAAAAGTTGATCGGATCTTGCTTTACAAATCACCCTTCCCATATTCATTACCATTATCTTATTCCTTGCTATATATTAATGTATATAATTTAGATATTTCAACATATTGTAATGTAATGTCAATTGGTCATAATATGAATGTTTTAGTTATATTATGAATGTTGGTTATATTGAAAGATGCAAGAACTTTTGTAATATGTACAGGTACTATGTATATGGTCATATGTATATTCCTTATTAATATATTAATTAATTCCACCGGTGGAGGAATTTTTAGTGAGCTTAATGTAAAATGTGAATGTGCGGCCCATTGTTTAGAATTGGAGCGAGAGACGATTGGAATATTCATATATGATAGTTTGTGGTAATGACAGGAGGGTTGTTATTCAATGTCGTCCTTTCCTCCGTTATATCATCTCCACGCCAATGGGACTCTTGAATTAAACCATTTCTCGTAGTTGGTCAGCTCGGCAATTCATCTTCAGGTGGGCCATTAAGAGGAAAGACGTTTCTGGTCGATGATGAACGTCTTCAACTGACTCATCTGGACGCGAGGGTTTAATTACTATTCCCAACGTCAAGCAGAGGGATGCCATTGTGAGTTGGCATCCAATGTCAACACAATGTACACCCCATCAGCCCTTCTTCTCTTTACAATCATTCCCGTTCGGATTCTCATTCTCTGTTTTTACTTTTATCCCTTTCATCCCTTCTCAATCTTCTTCGTCGAATTGATTTTCGGAAATGGAATTCTTATTCCCTTTAAACGAATCTCATACTATATAATAACTACAGATTGTATGTATGCATGTGACGGTTGTATTTTGCAAAAGTTATTTTCTACTTCAAGATAAATGCTTTTGAATTGGAAAAAAGAAAGGAAATGACCAAGCAGAAATACTATATAATATTTACAAAGAACAGTGGAGAATAGTTAAAAAGAATTATGCAGAAAATGTTTGACTTTGAATCGTATGGACGCTCCGGTTAAACAGTAATAACCACCCAACTATTATGTATCAAGTTCCTGTGTCAAGATAATGTGTTTCTGGGAGATGTTTGGTTCATGAAGTTCGTCATTGAGCAAATTGGGCCCCGGTTAAAATGAAAAATGCGGAGGGGAGAAAAATACAGATTGTATTTATTTACTTCATTTAACGACCAAATATGAAAAAAGCCAATTTTGACTCGTCTTTTGAGTTTGAAAAAAAATTTATACAATTTAGAAACATTATATTCAGATGTGGGAGATTTGAATAATAAAAAAGAGCCAAGCTGTCTCGCCTGATATCTTGAATGAATAAATCTTATTTGGAAGTTGATGAGAGTTCTTCACAGAGTGTTTGGTGAGGATTATTGAGTCTTCCACTGCCGGTTCTCATCTGATCAATAATTGATGAGAGCAGCTGCAAGAAGCCGGGAAAAGAATTGACTAAATTAAATTCCTTTTTATACCTTTGTTTGAGATCTTTTGGGTGTATAATATAATATGTAACTTTTCTTCTCTCATCACACCGCCAATACATTGTACAGAGTGATTCATTCATATATACATTTACTCAATTGCATAATTTGAATCATTTCCCGTTGAAAAATGTTTGAGGGAGTAAATAAAATATTGATGACTTTCGTTAATGTAAACACATACAATGTACTAACTATATACTACCTGTATATGGTATACCTATGTAAATTGTACAAAGTATCGTATTTCCTTCAAATGCTCGAATAAATACATTTATGTATGAAAATAATGTCATTTAATAATTTCAGCAGAGTTTTACTTTACAATACTTCGGTCCCTTAATTCATCATATGCGTAAAATTTTTATTTATTCAAATAAGATTTCCCAACAAATTCAATTCGTCTGAATAGAAAAGTTGGGATAAATTTATTGCAATTTAATCGAAAATAAGTGAAGAATTGGCAAAAGAGGAAAAATGATAATCGTTGATACATTATAATTATTATACTTTTTATTCCAATAATAGAAATGTATTTTGACTGTCGGAAATGAAAATTAATTCCATTCTACTATAAGTACATAGAATATGGTATATTGTATGTACCTACCATGTATATACGAGTACATCATTTTAACATAGAGGGCTAACTAAATAAGGCTTGAAAGATAATTGGTATAAAATGAATATAATTATAATTAATTGAGAATTTTGTATTGTATATGTAATGGAAATTAATTATTTAATTTTTGGCCATATAGAGTAAATATTTTATTTTCTCAGCGGAGGAGCATTGTATGAAAGTGGAATCTACTTAAGGCATAAGAGGATTGATTATGTCATATCAAATGTTTGGATTGTGCGAAGAGGAAGTTCGAGTTTGAAACTCGAATTGTCTATTTCATCTCATATGAAGTAAAAAATTGGTTAACTTGAAATGGCATTTGGAATCACTGGTTGTATCATATGCAAACTTCCTGCTCGTCGACTCTCCGATTTTGAAAAGATGTTCGACACGTTGATGAAATCTTCATTTTTCCATCCCCCTTCCAATTAATGGGGATCGAGGATGGAATCGTATCTTCTATACATAGAGATAATGAAGTTCACGGGGCACTTCAGTTCATCCTGTCGCATACTTCCGACTCGTTTCGATGGACCAAGATGCCACAACTTACGACTTCATCTCCCAGCCGGACTCACTCTGACATCAAATACATACTTATGTATAATGTATCCCTCACCATGTCTTATGTATTGATATGTAGGATAAAAACCTTCGATGCTCCTTAATATTTAAAACCAAAGTGGCATTTAAAATGGTCGTAAAAGAGGATGATGGAAATCTCATGAGAGGATGAAATAATCTCATTTCCCATCAATCCACCAATCCACGCCGTTTTAATCCTTGGAAACGAAAGGACTCAAATGAGCAGTAAAATTGGAAGGTGGGAGTTTACAAGACAAAATTTCTCAAAATTTCCGTTTTTCTCTCTAAATGTATTTATAAGAGAAACTCCATGGAGTTTTTTTATAATCTTTTTCTTCTCTCTCCCAACAATACTTCCATTAGACTTTGAGGGAGAGGAACGGCTTATTAAAAGACAATTGTAAATCTTCCTTTCGGTTTCATTCCTTTAAAAAGGGAAGGTGTGCTCTTGAAACTTTACGATCATCTCCCGGTAGTGTCCGAGGGAGGAAATCCACATTTTTTCACTTTTATTCTTTATGGCAATAAAACGGGTCTTCCTTGAATGACTCTCCAGACGGGGACGAGATGTAACCTTGGGCTTCATTTTCATTTTTCATCCCTCATCTGGCCATGGAAAGATATTTGGAGTAATGCGATTGTAAAAGTTTTGTCTAACCCACCCTTAATTTACTACCGGGGAACATCTTGGAGTCCCGAACGTGAAAAAGGAAAGTGGCGGCTGGCCCTATTGGGGAAGTAATAAACTTTTGGAGGATAAAAAGACGAGGAAGGCATTCTTTGTTAAGGCCTCACTTTGAGCCTTCGTTTCATTCGGACAGTAAAAATATTTTGACCCGACGGCCGCTGATGGGTCAAACAGCACGCCCATATAATGTTTAAAATAAATGAAGGCAGGAGCTAAAAGTAAGAGGAGTTAAAAGATAAACGGTTTGAAGGATATTCTCCCAAATATTATTTATTAAGGGCCCCTCCTTGGGACTCTTCTTTGGGAGCTTACACTTAACTGTGACAATAATTGGTCCCTCGTCGTTCTTTGACCTTGTATGAATATAAATAAACTTCCTACCTTTACCACCCTCGTAAATGTAGAGGTAGGAAAAGTGGGAAGAAAAGTGACGACAAATAAAAGGTACCTCTTTTCCATATCATATGGCCATATGGGAAACTCCATCTCAACCCATATGATTATTATTAATAAATAGTCAAGTTTTCGTTTTAAAAGAGTTTCCAAGCCCTTGATGACACTGATGAACGATTTACTTTTATTTGAATAAATCTCACAGCGTTAAGAAACTGGACCTTTCAAGGGTTTTACTTATTTAGTATTTATAGATAACCACTTGCTATTGTTCATATATTGCTTTATGCCAAATTAGAGTACAGAGAATATATTGATATATCCTTATATCCATGTTCGTTATTAACTGTCGATGGAAGTGAAATGGGCAAATGTCAAGATGTCTGATTTTATAAAATATCGTAAAAAGGGTTTCTTTTTCAGTCCGTTCTTATTCTTCCTTCAACCAAATAATAATTATTTTCCAAACCCATATATTTACCATGTATTACTAATAAAATACAATTAAACATAATAATTTGTAACAAAAAGTTCAATTAAATGAAACGCCTATTTTGTGCTTTTTGTAAATTCCGTATTTGCAATTTCTACATTGAAAATAACGAGGATTCCTTTACTACAATTTCTATATACTATACATATAAGTAGGTACATTATATAAAATGTATTTATTTTATTTACATAATAGCAGTACTGTTACTCTTAAATTTAGAATTCATTTGATAATAGTGATAAGATCTCCAGCTCTCGCCAGTACTAATATTCCTCGTCCTAAACAACAAAGCATCTAATGAATTTATGCCTTGTTAGCGATCAAGTTCAATGTGATTGTACTTGTTTAATTTTGAATTGCAAATACCTAAACTCGAATTTCTCACATTCATTTTCATAATAGGATGAAAGGAAATATAAAATGAAAAATAACTGGCTCTCTCGTGAGGAAGAGCGATTACATGTAAATCTTACCTTTAATCATTGAAATTTATCTAGAAAGATGATACAGTAAGTACAATATACAAAATAACATATGTATATATAATATTCCATATATCTCACATATACAAGCATCACAATTTTCACAATGGACGTGTTTACATTACAGTATTGTATATTTTATAAGCACTTAACTATGTATATGTAATACTTGTATGCGTAAAATATGTCTGTGTGTAAACTTACCATTTAATGCATAAAGGTACAATAATAAAATCTAGTCTTTAATTGTGCATTGTATAAAGTTAGAATTAAGCAAAGGAAAACTTAATTAATCCCTTTATTGTATAACTTTGGACGTTATAAAGAATGGGAGAGATAAAGGATGAGAAAAAGTATTATTTAAAACCATTTAAAACGATGTTTAGCGTGAGGAGAAATGGGAGTTGTGTACGCGGAGGGTCACTCGCTTCTCATCAAATTCCACCAATATATGTGATATGTGTATTAAATGAAAATATCCCAAAGGGTTGTACACATTGTAACTCTTTCGGAACAGAGGTTTCCTTATCCGCGTGAAAATATATCATAAAGGGGTTTTATTCCTGACTCAAGTTCGATGGCTTTACAACAGAGGAATTTCCTCGTTCGGCTAAAGTTCGAAGAAGGGACGGATTTAGAGTTCTTAGCATTCAAACACGCATTGATGGACCGGACAAGGAATGGATATATGACACTCCAATTGAACCTTTCAAATCCCTAAATTTCACTTCCTCGAATGGGAAAGGGTTGAGTGTAAATACACACGGGCTATGTTGGGCCTTCGGGTGAACTTTAGCTCAAATGAGACGACGATAGGGATACCCTTTTTCATTTTTCTTGAAAGGATATTTTGGTCCAGAGGTTGAGAAGAGGTCATTCCGCCTTTCCACTCTTTCCCAGAAAATATACTTTCAAAATCCATCTCTTGCCAGAACTTAATCGCTTCCTTAATGTCGTCCAGTGACGATGAGCCTTTTTCACAGAAACGGAGTGAGTATTGTTTGAAGGACCATTTTTACCCTTTGGCTCATTCAATTCCAAGATAATGAGAGGAAATTTAAACGCTTAATCATCTTAGAATGTACAGTAGAAAAAGGACAAGACATTTAAGCTTAAAAGGAATTATTATGGCCCAAGGAATTAAAATTTTTCAAATTGCATCAACTGTAAAATATTATAAACTTTAATTAATAAACTGGAATTTGGTATTATTATCCCCATTTGGTAAATTTTAAAATCTTATGAATAATATGAACAATTTATCAATTAAATGTTAAATACTTTTCTGATCAAGACAAATCTAATAAATTGATAGCGGGAGTTAGGCCCTACATTTGGTTTTTCAAATTGTTCAGGTCGGTTAAAAAGCTTATTGTAATTGTAATTACAAGCTTAACTTTTCATTTTACACGGCGGATGTAATCCCAGGTAACATGTATCTTATATAGAGTAGGTATTAATGCTACTAGCTATATTAAAATGTTATTTAGTTATATGGTAGTAAAAGATGATTTGGTGAATAAACGAAACCTCATATTAGTAACATGTACAATGTACATGTTACAAAATCAAGTTAATGGTCAAGTAATACGCATTTGTGTATTGAACCCTTGACTTTTTCATCCGTGATTTTCCATTGTGGAGAATTATCGTGTGAAATGAACTTTAATAATTTGCAAAAACCGTCCGTAGTCTCGTTTAAATTCAAATTAAAAGGAATTAAAGGAAGGATGAAGCGGCGGAGATAAGGAATTGAGGAAGTTCATTAGCGGATCGTGTTCCTTCCGGAGGAGCCAAGGAACCATAAGGCATCCTCACATATAATACAACCAGGGTTTGATCATAAATATTACACACATAAGACTTCCCCCTCGATGTTCAGGGGAACACGGCGAGTTCTGGGAAGGCGGAGGAGAATGGCGAATCTCAATGTTCCGTCGCTGGTTGGAGTTTTTGTTGGTGGGGAGGGTGGGAAGTTAGCGGGTTCGAATTGTTCACTTGTTGGAAGTGAAATGAATTCGGAAAGTGAATTTGGAAGGGGGGAACAACGCGGTTTCGCTCCTCGACCATCCATGAGAGAAGAATTGGCGAGATGGGGAGGATAAAACACGGAGTGTAACAATTACAGAAATCCTCTCTGTAACGAATCTTCCCGTCACGCGTCCGCTCATCCTCCTTATGTAACCCAGCCATTGACCTTTCGTGGAAATCGAAATGAATAACGTTGTTTCAACCTAATCGACTCTCGATTATATACTCTCCCTATTCCTCAGTCAGAGCTAACGAGTCTTCCCAACACCATGGTTGTAATGAACTATAATGGTCAACTCATTACCTCAGCGCCCAGAATCTCCCAATTTATTAGCACTCCATTCTCGACTGCGCAAAAGGGGTTTCATGAGGTTCTAACTATTTTTTAGAACTCTATTTACAACTCGCAGAAAGGAATTTGGACTCCAATCAATCCAATACAGACGATCCTCTCAATTTCCACCTCTATTGACTTTGCCTAATGACACTAACGAGTCTTGCATATAAATAATATGAACATATTTTATATATCTACCTCATTTAAAAACAACCAATTTCCAATTCGAGTAAATTTACACAATTGAAGCGCATAAATAATCCTCAAAGGGTTATAAGCTTGATTTTTCAAAAATGGAAGATAAAGTTGGATTAAACTAACCCAACAACCCGAAGCAGATATTTAAAATATTTTTCCATAAGGATTATCAATGTTATCATATTGCGAATTAAATATGAGAAAAATTCATTTTACATGAATGAATGGAGAAGGATCGTTATGCAAAGAGTCTTTTTCCCGAAGAGAGGAATTGGACTGAAAGGAGAAATGAACTTGTTTAATTGAACAAAATACTTAAATGATGAAAGGGATTAAAACGTTCCCAAGCCTTTTCTCATTATTATTTTCAGAAGGATAAAAAAGCCCATTAAAGTTGGTCTCCACTCCCTGGCTGAAATCTGGTGAGACTCTGGGTATGTGTTGATGGGGAAGTAAGGGAGGAGGACGTTGAATAAGATGGGCTTGGATGGGTCAAATATGGAAATCTCCTCCTTAATTCCTACAATGGATCTCGGCGGTTTTGTATGTAAATGACGGGAAGAGTTGGGAGTGCATTTGTTGATTTTCGAGTGTGGATTTGCAAGGTGACGGTACCTCGCGCATCTTGGAATTGACTTTCGATGGAGGAGCCCAGGGGTAGTTTAAAAACATGTCCTGAGCCCCTCCATCCACACTGGTACCTGTTTGGATTCCGAGGAGAGGGTGAGGGAGAAGGAACGGCATAGGGACCATCCGTAGGGTAGGACAACCAGAGGATACGCTCTCAGAACCGGGGGTTGCTTTTGTCTTATCACGGGGGCTGCAATAACTGTTAGCCTTGGCCATGAATCCCTACCTGTTCAGTTCATCCTTGGCAGTGGACCTGACGACACGTTGGTTCTCCCCCAGAAATTCCTATACCTCGGACTCGGCCTACCTGTGCCTCTTCCCACGTCTCCCCGTGTCATGAGTGATTCACTCTTCATCTTCCTGAGACCCAAGAAGCGAAGGATTGAGAACCCTTTAAGGACCCCGAACCACCCCGATTATTGAAAAGGCAAAGTCCCCGCCGGGGGCCCGGACACTTCACCTCCTCCGAGAAGGGAATTCTTTGTGTGAGTGCTCGTGACGAGTTTTAGTTAAGGAAAATGCCCAAGATTTTCCTCATTAAAAACCGGCTGCTCCAGCAGCAACAGCGGCTCCTCGAAACCTCCAAACAGGCCCATGAAGGAAACTCGGAATTCGTCGAGATTGACACCGCTGTCCCGAGAGAGAAGGAATTAACGACGAAAGAAATCCTAGAACATCTTCACCACCAAACTCCCTCATGTTTGACCATCAGTCTCAAGAACGTAGCTCTAAGAAACTCCGATCCTCACTCCGATGAACCGCTCTCCCTCGTTGTCGAAAAAGGTAAAGTCTTATTTAACCCGCAGTTTTCAATTCTTTCCTCACAATTTGGGTAAATTCATCAATAATCCCTCCTTTATCCTATCCAAACAAACTATGTATTTCGCAGTTAGAAATTAAGGCTCTTTTCCCGGGATTCTATTTTTGTGAGGAATCGACCGTGGAAGAAAATCCAACATTTCACATTAACTGACTTAAATTGACGAATAACTAATATATTATTTCACTGTTAGAACCCAAAATATTCCATAGTTATTTTTTGGTTATTAATAATAACCAAGTAACATGTTTGTTTGTCCATACCCGAAACGCGAGAATCCCTGGTTAAAATAATTCCAAGTTGATCGTTATCCTCTTATTCTTTAACCTCCTTAAATAGTCCATCTTATTTACATAAGCATAGAATTATACATTCGGAAACCCCAGTGTTGTTGGTTCTTAAGATAGGGATCTAATTTTAAGTAAAGTAAATACTTTTGCCTTTTAAATTTCATGATAAAGAACTAACTGTGCTTCAAAAAATGATTAGTAGGAAATAGGAATGAGCCATACACGTACAATACGTTTCTTAAATGCCAACTTATACAATACATTACATCACATTTTTAATAAGTAGTAATTTATTTAATTTCCAAGTTCGATCCATTCCAAAATAAAAATCATCAACGGCTCTTACAATGACAATTCGCAATTAAATATTTGGACAATTTTATTGTTTAACAAGATTCATAATATGAGATTCTTTAAAAGTTTCAAGTTGTTAAAACATTCTTAATATTAGTATATACTTACAATTAGTACTTTTGTATATGGAGAAAGGGCTTTCTTTAGGTTTACTTCTACTGTGGGTATATTTGAACGTTTCCTCACAAGTGTCTAGTTTCAATACGGGTTTGAGTTGATTAGGCAAACTTGGCGTTGTTGGGCTTTGTTGGAAGAGGACCGCTTATGCAATGAAGTGAGTCAGTCCTTATAAGAGATAGAGGAAGGGGAGGCCTAATTGATAACGGTTCACCTCGGTGGCTGGACAAATATAAGATGGTGGGATGGCCGGAAGTGAGATCCTCAACATGGGATGTTACTCAGGAGGGAAGATAATCAAAGTGGATTGAGAGGGGAATCTCATCCCTGTCGGGGTGTAATGAGAGGAGAGCATCTGCGTGCCTTTGACCCTTCACTTAAGGACATGTGGAACATTATCTCTTCCTACCTTCCACATCTCAAGTGCCTTTCAATCCAACTTTTTTATCCCTCCACCGGTCAAGGGGACGCCATTAATGAATCCCAGGGCCCACACTCTCGATCAACATCATGAAGGAGGAAATCGGTGGAAAAATGAACATCTGGAAAGAATAGATTTTTCATTTACTTCAAGAAACCCTTAAAAATTGGGAAGAATTGGGAAGTTTCTTACAAATTATTGAAAGATGAAAAGGAGGAGACCTTGAAAAGGAAAAAATATAAAAAATGCGTAGTACCCTCCACTCATTTACTTATATGGTTACTCCACCGGTATATATAAATTAAACCACGCACATACCATAGAAAGCAATGTAAGTTGATAAGCATATATACTAGTTTTATATCTATACCTGCTTGATCCTGTCAAAGGTATTCTTCAGTTTACCTCTATGTATAAAACCAATTCACTTTCTCAAATTATTTTCATACAACTGTACACTGTAGTCGTATTTACTCTTAAAGTAACAAACCCGTACTTACATTAGTGTTTTAAAGTTTATATAAATATAACAAATTCAGGACAGGGGAATGAAATGGGTTTCCGATCTACTGTAAATACATTATAAGTATTAGTAATGTCAATATATTAAAAAGCTTTTCATTCAACATGGTACTCTTTTCACATTTAAGAGGTTTGGGTACTAGACAAAGGGTCCCCGGGGTTTTGTTTATTGAAAAGAAATCCGACCGGTAGTCGGTGGGAAGACAGGCGGATGAATCTCCTTTCAGCGGGTACCTGAAAAGCGTAATCCGAGAGTTTGTCTTGGAATTCTCCTTTCATTCTCCTTGAGAAGATCCTGGGTTTTTGTTCAAACATTTAAATTGTAATTTTAGCCGTTTCCTCCATCGTCCCGTTCGGGTCTTCCTGTCCCATCCATAGTTGAAAATTGTCGGCTCCTCCACTCCGTGCATATTTAAGGGGGAAGGAAAGAAATATTAGTTAATTTTTCCATGGGTAGTTGGAGATGACGCAAGCGGGGTATTCTTACAGCCGCATCCTCTCCCATTTCGCCCATCATGTTCTCTCATAAGAGGGAGGCTGAGAGTCTTCTTTTGTTGTAGGTGTTAATAGGCTATAGGGAATTGAGGATTGTCTTGAGACATAGTAAAAAATTTTTGCAAGCCAAGGCCAGGGATGGGTGGCTGGAGCGATCGGAACTCCCTCCTCACCTGTTGCGAGCCCCTTTGGGATGGAACAGGTAGGGAGAAGAAGGGGTAGTGGAGAGAACCACGTCTTGTTCGCCCTAACGGTCACGGGTACCCGTTTCAACGGGGGCTAGGGGATCTAACATGTTGGATGAATGGAAACGCTGGATGGCTGAGACTCTGCCGAGCCTCCTTCCACTTATCTTATCCTGCCTACGGGCCCGACTCCATTAATCCAACATGTACATGTCTTACCCGAGGAGGTTCAGAACTGGGAAAACCCGTCCTAGGTCCCATATACCCACGCAACTATGCGGCCAACTATAAAAAATATAAGGTAACGGAGAGAAACCGAAATCAAAGGAGAGTGAGGAGACTTTCGATTTTTTAACCGTTCCTTATACTCCCATATATCCTCTTTCACTTTTATCTCCTGGCAATGGCCCTTAAATGAATGCACATCTCCAAGGGAACCTCTCGAGGTCAGAGATTCTCTCCCTTCATATGGATTTATTAGAAGGCCAATTCATTGGTGAATATCCAAACCATTAAATTTTGATTGCTGGAGATAGTGCACAAGTGTGGGATGAGTCATGATGGACGATGCTCTTAGGCTGAGAGGAGGGAAGCGAGATGGGAAGATTGGCCATTAGGAATGGGGAGGGCGGGAGAGAGGAATTGCAAACTAATTAGCCCCTCCATTAATGTACGAGAATTTGCAAAGGACCGAACATCCTTACATATGTAAGGATGAATATTCCAAATGGGTTTGATCTGTGGGAGGACAATGTTGGCCGTCCTTCAGCCGAGCGGAGATTCGTCATTAGCTCATTTCAACGGCTGTCAAAGCTTGAATGAGTTTAGCAAAATAATGAAATTACTCTCAGAACCCTCATTGTGTCTCGAGGGAGTTGGCACTCACATTTTTGTCAACATGGATGAATATTGCGAAGGAGCGGACAGACCAAATGGCTCAACATCTCCCGTGGCCATCCAAGCGGACAACTTTGATTTAAACCTTTCGTTCAGCATCATCGTCCCTCCTCAGGTGAATCTACCTGTGAGGAGAGGGATGCTACGGGGCTTAATAATAGCACCGGCCTCCAATTCATCCCTCCTTTGCATATACCAGGTTGTTTTAACCAAGGGGGCTTTTGCACCTCCCAGTCCTAATAACTTGCTCACGTCCAATTTCAATGTCAACATTGAGATGAGGTAAGATGAGCAAAGGCATTGATATTGAACTTGGATGTTCTGCAGCGCAGAATGAACAGAATGATGAACATTCCCTTCACCTCTTCGGCCATTTTTTCCTTTTTTGCTCCCTCTACGCTCCTCGGCTCACGAATTAAAATTATAAGCCATTTTCAAAATTGCCCACCTCCCCTCATTCCCTTGGAGATGTTTAATATGGGAATTACGTGGGTCTTAATAGGAACTCCTCACCACTCAGAGACCATACAGGCTGTGTTATAGACCAACATCGTTTTTACCTTCTTCATTTCCCTCTTTTTTCCTCCAAACCTCCGTCTGCTTGAGCATGGAACATAGCGTTTTCATCCATTCCTTTTAACTCTTTTTTACCCTCCTTTCATTAAATTAAAGCATATGCGTGTTAAAGATGAATATGAAACATTTGCCATTTGAAAAGAATTGAAATTCTCAACAGAGAACCAAATCTTTATTATATACTTCACTGTTAAACATTTTTATCATGAATTAACTCGCACGTTAAGAACACTTCAAATGTTAAATATTTAACAAAAGGCTATAAGTCAAGTTCAAGACTTTTTGCACTGCGAATCAACTCATGAGTTGCAAACTTTTAGTCTTAAACTTGTGCATATATTTTTATGTTGTAGGTATATAAGTATAAGTATATGCATCTATATGATATATAGATGCATATATTGAGTCTAAAACTTACCTGATCAATTTAATATAAAAGTGCTAACATTTCTGTATTTTTAAATTATGATTTATTCAAACCAAACTTATAAGACATCTGTTTGTAAGGAGTTATATTTATTTGGGTATAAAATTATTATGGTAAAATGAGTTTACTTTTAGACCCAGGTTTCCAACGGTAATTGAAGAGCAATAAGGTTCGACTCTCGATCGTGTTTTTCCCTATTTTGTCCAACTTGCATTTAAGCAGATAAGAAATAAGAAGACGAAGTCATTGAACAAATTTTTATTTAAAATGCGAATTCCAAATATAGGAAATTTAACAGTTGAGCGATGGGATGATTTCCCATTCTAAATATCAACCTGACTCACCATCATGTTGTATTTGTAAAAGAATATTCATTTTATTCATGACTCCAACAGGTTGATGGATAAATATTAATAAATGGGTTGGAAAAGGAGATCGTGACGATATGATTGTCGCAGAATAGGAAATACCATCATAAGCGATTAAGTTGTATAGAGAGAGAATATTGAGATTCTTCTTTTCAATTGAATGAAGGATTTGCAAATTTAATGTGCGAGATTTACAATTCTACTCATTTCTCTCTGTATGGTAAAAATAATGTTTAATTCATGGAAGGATCGAGCGTAATGTCTCGTATTGTCAGGATTTTTTTTATTATATTCGCACAAGGCTTCTACATATAGGCTTCTGTATTCAAATAAACATTAAATGGAGTTGGGTTAGGAAGTAAGATGTAAATTTTTTCCATTTGAAACTAAAATTAGAACCATGGATTAAAACATTAGTAATTTTCAATTAATCATTACTTTTTAATTACTAATTACTACTAAAACAGCTAAATGTAAAATATAGAGATATTTGAATGTGATTGAGTGAGAATTTTATTAAAATGGTCATAAGTTTTCTGTACATTTTGGTTCTGATGATCCTGACGATCCTTTTGGCCAGTTGGTTGTTGTGAAAGGGGATTTTTGAATCCTCGTGAATCATAATGGAATTAAATAAATGGTCAACATTATCTGTAAGCCAATTCCACTTCCTGAGCCTATGAGTGAGTTTCCATATGTTGGGCATTGAAACGTCTACCTGTTCTGTCGAGTTCAATGAAAGGAAGTTGAATCCCGTTTGATGTGAAATGAGTTTTGGTGGCTGCTCGAAAATGTTGGGCACGTTGGGGAAAAAACGAGAGGGTTTCATTTCTCCCTCGGAGGAGTTTGGTGCAAGGAAGGGTTGGATGCACAGACTGCGGCTATCGGGATCTCGGGAGGCTGCGAGGATTGGTTGAGAATGATGGGTTAGGTTAGTCTTCAGATTCCACTCACATTCCTCCTCATCCTTCATTATATAACCGAGAGGCTCCTTGTGAGGGGAAGTGAGCGGGGTGAACGAACTGAGTGGCAAAAATGGTTCCCTCGACTCATCATCATCATCACCATCAACGCCATGATGTTCCTCCGGCGATGGTGCGGTGTGGGGGTGAGAGTTGGAGGAAACAAAT
Source organism: Neelides folsomi (assembly GCA_034687125.1). Taxonomy (NCBI): domain Eukaryota; kingdom Metazoa; phylum Arthropoda; class Collembola; order Neelipleona; family Neelidae; genus Neelides; species Neelides folsomi. The sequence continues at coordinate 95,987 of JAQGBZ010000084.1, forward strand.
TTCAGCCCTACACCCCCACCATGACAAATCGACAATGGAGAGACAATTGCGGTTTGATTCATCCGCGGAGAGTACAGTTGCCCCCAACACCTTCGCCTTTCGGTTTCGATCCTCCAGGGGAACAAAGGAGGATTTCATGAATGGTCGGAAATTCGTTTTCATGCCAAACTTGGTCGGAGGAGTTTAATTACTCTTTCTCATTCGACCACATTCTTGAATAAAAGGACCTTTCCCTATTCGGTCTCATTACATTCCGGCTTTTAAATCTCAACCTCTGGGGATGGACTTATTTGGTTGGTATGATCGGATGGTCAGACAACACTTTACCAATGGCTTCTCTCACACACTCTCGGACGGCTTCCGATGAAGAGAGACGCATTCCTGTAAAAAAAATCTTGTTATTTTTAGTTGGGAAAAAAGACAGTTTCTTTTGACCTTCCATTTTATTCAAAGCACTTGGGTTTGACCAGGTTTATTTAGGAAGTTGAATTCCACTTTTAATTGAATGTCAAAGTCATCTCAATGGGGGAAAAAGGAGAAAAACTTGATCATTTAAACGAAAGTCGTTTAACGATGTCGACTCTTTTATAAGTATCATAGTAGTTACATAGTTGGACATATTGCATCATCTTCATTACAAACCCAAACATACATAATTGACTCCATGCGTAATTGACCCGTTAAATATTTTCATACGATGTGGGATGGGTTAAATTGAATAATTACAATAATGAATGAATCCTTCCAGGATCTGATGGGAAACTTCGAAGAGACGGGCAGATTAAGCCAGAAGTATTGACACCTCCGAGACCTTCTGTGATCCATCGAGCTCCGGCTCCCAAATCACCCCTACCAGCATCCCCCTTCCCTCCGGAACAAGATGCGCCCCTCGATTTCAGTCAAGGAAACGATAGGTAAGTCATTTGAATATCTCGGCAAATTACAATTATTAATGTGACATGGATTGACAGGGGCAGTGGAAGCCAACCAGAAGATTATGAGGGAAATGGCCCTCCCAGAGGCGGCCGCATCGGCGGCGGAATCTCAACAGGTGGAAATGGCAATAAAGGAACGGACGGAATGGCCCAAGGGAACCAAAACAACACCAACTCCGATCCACCCGCAAGTCATAATGGAACCAACAACAGTTCCGATATGGGTGGGCCAGGTGGGTATCGACTCGCGACTGATCCGCTCCCTCCAGTTCACTCCCTGGGGCTAGGGGGCCATTTCGGAACAAGTAGCGGCGGAGGGGGCGGCATGGGCGGCGGGTTTTATTCCCGCTTTGACCCACGGCATACTGAGGCCCTTTTGGACGTTTGTATTGGCGGCCCTGGCGGAGGGCATTTAGGAAACGATCCTTTACTACTTCCTCTCCCAAGCCCAGAATCTCTCCTGGAACTGGCGGAATTGTACAGAGATGACCCACCGGTCCATGACGTTGACCCACCCCAACCAGACCCACCCCCGCTACTCGCCCCCCTCACCCCGCTCGAGCCAAGTAATCCAAATCAAGATCATTGTCTCAGAGGAGATCGGATCAATTCCCAATATGGACTCCACCGGAACAATAACTCAATGGAGAGCAACCTTCAGAGTATGAGTCACTTGTTTTCACTAACTATGTCAAAGATCAAATGCTTTCCCAGGTATTAAAGTCATTTTTGGTCACAGGTCGATCTTCATACGTCCAGCAGAATAATCCATCCAATGACTTCTTCAACTTCACCGGCTTCAACTTTTCTGACGAGTTCAACGCTGCGCTCGACAATCAGCTGAGCCTGAACACCGGGCTTCTTGGAAACCCGTCCGCTGTAACCCCATCAGTGTCGTCCTCCTCCCTCATGGGCCATTGCCCGCCTCAACAAATGGTAAAGACCCTTCTGGGACTTGCGTCTCCTCATGACCTCACTTTCTCCCCACCTTTCTTCTCTGCCTCCCCGCCACTTTCCCCCGATATTCGGAGCCCACGCCCGTCCCCGCCTGGATATTATTCCGGCGGGTCGTCAAGGTCCTCCACGCTCGACGTCAAACTTCGTAGAAGAATCTCCTCCGAATCGTCAACCAATGACGGAGTTCCGAACCTCCAGGCTCGAGTATCTGTACTCCGCCAACGGGTTAGCGCCTCCTTCTTTTCTGTGTTTCCCGCCTTTGCTTCCCAACCTCTTTCCCCGATTTGCTGCCATGCACCCCGAACCGCAAGACCCTTTTTCATATGCTTTTCCTCTTCAGCTCGGAGTTCCCAATGATGCTCCAGTGGAGTTTGTCAACGGCGGTCACGGGATCAAAAACCCGTTGGCGTCTCATTCACCCGAACGCGGACCAGCCGAACCGGAGAAAACCCACAGCCACCATAGCGACAATTCCTCAGACTGCGGAGATTCATCCCGGTCAGGGGGTTCGGCCGGATCCGGCACAACCAACGGAGGCGGAGGAAAGCTGAGCTGCCGAATTTGCGGGAAAGCGTTTAGTCTTCAGCGGCTTCTCAACAGGCATTTGAAATGCCACTCCGACGTCAAACGCTACCTTTGCACTTTTTGTGGAAAAGGATTCAACGACACTTTCGACCTCAAGCGCCACACAAGAACCCACACAGGTAAGTTTTGGTTTTAGACTTATTCCTAGGAACAACAACGCTCCAATTTGGTGTGGATCAAGGCGGTAGGTCGGCCCCGATGGGTGGTTTGACCATGCAGGATCATAAATCTAAGGCATAAATTGCTCCCAGCTTTTTCAAAACATCTGATCCTATGCGGGTTGTGGAGTTTATCCCAATCATGAATTACAATTTGGATCCAAAAAGGTTGGAAAGATAAGGGGGATCCTAATTAAGATAGAGAGATAGTCGGAGGGGACCCTTTATGATTTTCTTCCAACGGATCCCGTAACATTCCTCTTTTTACACAAAAACATTCACTTTACTTTCCACCGCCTTTACATTCCATTTCTACGGCTCCTATCAGTTTCATTTCCTTTTATTTACCTTAAAACTTTTTAATTGGTTCAGCTGAGGTAAATTAACCAAAGGAAAGTTTATCAAACAATTGAAAAGATACTTGTAATGTTTATTAAGCACGATCTTCTCCATTTCACTCCATTTCTCTACATACAATATAAATACATGTATATATCTTAATATTATATATATATCATTTTATATCATATCATTTTGAGATCAAGTTTCCAGTATCTTATAAATTACTGTATAATAATATTTCCAAGTTTTTCACTCCATCTTGGAATAGGATTTATAAAGGGGTCTTTTAAGAAGCTCGTAAGAAACGATTAGAAGCAATCCCTTAGACAATTTAGAGCAAGATCTCCCATATCTGATTTAGAAGCCTACTACATGTACTTATTATGAAATGATCTATCTATATACTCATATATATATGTATTAAGCATACTATCTCAGTGCTTGTTTTATACTCTGGCTCAATTACTCAAAAACGACCTTAATAATATTCAGGAGTTCGGCCGTACAAATGCAACATGTGCGAGAAGTCGTTCACGCAGCGATGCAGCTTGGAGTCTCACTGTCTCAAGGTCCACGGGATGCAACATCAATACGCGTACAAGGAACGAAGAACGAAGGTCTACGTTTGTGAGGAATGCGGGCATACAACCGGAGAACCCGAAACTCATTACATCCATTTGAAAGAAAACCATCCTTACTCGCCCGCACTTCTCAAATTCTACGACAAGCGGCATTTCAAATTCACAAACTCCTCGTTCGCCAACATGCTCCTCCAGGTACGATCTTAAATGACAAATCCCCAATTTAACTCCTTCCACCAAATTTCTCCATTGGGTGAACCAAAATTTCGACCGACTTTTCAAACGTCTACTAAATCAGAATTTTATATGTATTAAACTACAATATTAGAACTCGTATATGATTTATAAACACAATATTTATGCTATTATTATGAATTGATTGATAATGACATTGAAAATTTTAGTTTAAATATAAACCCCTATTGGTATAAATTAAATGTATTGTTAAAGTAATACTGTAGGTATATAAAATTAATACATATATTAGGTATGGGTATTGCGATTGTAGGGTGATTTAACTATCTGTGTGTCATATAGGTAGAACAAATGAAACGTCAATATTAGCACGCTACATCATTAGAGATGAACTTGAAATTCAATTACTTTTATGTATTGTTGTAACAATTAAGTAATTATCTTTGATGTCAACTTGATAGTTGAAAGTGCAAAAATTCAGAGGGATGATCATTCATTTAAAATTTCATACATTGGCGATTGAGCCAACTCTGCACTCTGCACACATGAATTTTATCTTTTTATAAAAGATTTTAGTTTTTTCTGCTTTTGGGTAGTGAAATTAGAAGGCAAAAAAGTAATATAATTAGAATTTAGTTGAAAACCCAATTAAATCATCTTTGATTTCTCTGAATGAAAAGTTGAGTATGAACTGTAGTTACGAAGGCGTGCATTTTGAACGTCGTAGATGAAAGAATTTAAATGCATTATCATTTAAATACATAATAATATAAATTATAATGTGTAATATTAGCTTTAGACAATAACTACACAATTACTGGTATTCCTCAAACTTTAATTTGACTTCAACTACCATTAGCCATTATTAATATTTGGCATCCAATGATAGGTTGAAATAGCTACAATCCACATTTTCCTGAATGAACTTAAAATTTAACTATCTAGTTAATTTACTTGAAGTACACATAAATATAATTATTCACACATCAGTTTTTAAATTACACCTAACTTTGTATGAGCATAATGTATTTAATAGAAAACAATCAAAGTAGATATACAATCTGTATACCGATATGTATTGTATGTACTGATGATCATTCTGTAACTCAACAGGTAATTTACTTATTTCACCACAAGGCATATACCTATGTAACTACAATTATATGTAACTATGGTACACTTAAGTATGTATCATGGATGCTCTATAAGGAAAACTATTTGGAATATTATATTACTAGTATTTTTCTCAAATGGTCATTTCATGGGTTCTATGGTGTAATATATTTTTTGTTAAATTCGCAATGATCTTTAACTACGGTGTATAGTAGATATAATACTAACAAATAGATTATATTAAGTTAACTCGTCCTGTACAAAATGCTCAACCCGATTCATCGTTTGAAGATTCAGTTATATGGAGGATGGTTTTTTTCCTTTTTGTCCTCTAACCCTTTTTTGCACTTGTTCGCTCAAAGTCAGTACGTTGAAAGACGTACAAATAATTACATCCTATTTGGCCTTGACTCTCAGCGTGAAATTTCCATTAATAAAATAGAGGAGATACACTATGCCTTCACTATCATTGGAATACTAATGAGACTCAATGTTTATAGGAAAAATAAACAATTTGTCTTTCCACGTACATAATATAATTTATGTTATTCTCTGACAAGCCAATACAATTTTCTCATATATGATCATAATTCTATCAATTGTAATTAAATCTTGACCTAACTACATAATTAAATCAATTAAAATAAAATTGAGAAAAATGTCTAAATTAAATTTATAATATAATATAATATAAGTTTGAGCATTTATTTATAAGTAAAAATCGTTTGAAATGATCGGATGCATATTTAAAATAAATGAAATAAATAAAACCTGTGGAGAATCCCCAATTGATGTTAATTTAATGAAAATGTAATGGAAATTATAGAAAATTAAAAATGTTTTCCCTTTGTTTAGGATGAGTCTGAGATGAGGGATGCGTCGATGCACGCATGAAACTTTAAAGCTGAAGGAGGATTAAGAATTCTTGAAAATATGATACACAATTAAATATCATACATTCATTCCATCATAGAATTTATATGTGCAAACACCGGCACATTCCACATTCTTGGCGAGTGTAAAAAGAAAATTCCTGATTGAGTTCACCTTGCTTTGTGAGTTGTTTTTTTAACTTGTATCCTTTATTTAGTATGAAATATATTTGTCACCATTTCGAGTTGTATACTGTAAAAATAATATATAGCTAAGCTACTACTACTTATTTCAAATACTTATTCGTGTTTTGGGATCGTTTTTTTGGGAAATCTTTATTCCACAATTGTGAATATTATATATTAATTGTTATCGGGAAAATGTTTAAATGTTGGTCAGGGGTAAATGAAAGGGGTTTTATATTTAACTATTTGTTTCACAACGTAAGTAAATAATTATTAAATATTTGATGTATCCAGTAAGGTATTACGATAAATGTTCCATGTTGGAATTTGCATATTCCGCTACTGTACATATATTTAAATACAAAAATGTGTAAATCTTTTTACTCCTCGTTCTTAATTAGTTGGTCAACATCAAGATTGATGTCATTAGTAATTTTAGATATTTAAACTCATGCGGGTTCATATTCACAATAAATAATGATCTAACAGAAGGTATTCAAATAAAGGTTTCTTCACATATTACATATTTAATGTATTTTGGAACCCCAACATCTCGATAACTTCTATAATTGTACTTTTCAAAAGAATAATTCAACTTGTGGAAGCATCCATGAATGAGAGGATTTATAAAAGCAGCAGCAACGAACCAAATATACAGGAGGGGCTAGATTTAAATAATTAGAGAATGTTAAGATGGTTTTCCTCTGTACATACACAACCATATATTGGATGATTTTTTGGAAAATGTTACGAGCATTTGAGACTGTGTGAGATTGTGAACTTTCATTCCGCTACCTTCTGAACTATTAAAGACGTGAGGGATGGAAGTTCAAAGGTCATTCTGGATAGAGATTGAATTATTGAATGGGAGATTCCATCCAATCCCATCCTTATTCACAAATCTTTTTCCACAACATTTCTCAGGTGATCTCTCTGGGTATGATAATCAGATCTACATCATTTTATTCTCTTTTTGACCTGTTGACTGTTGAGCTAGGACGGAGGACGTTCATGGATGATCCAACATTCCTTCCTGTGATACTTCTCCCCCGTAAATAAATTACAAGCTCTGCAGAGCCACAAAAAGGAACTCCAATTGGAAGGGCCAAATGTTGGACAAAGGAGGAAGCGCATAGAGGTGTTTTTTCATCAAGGACAATCTTGATTTATTACTCCCTTAATTGCAATAATGCCTCTATGGATTCTATATTGAGAGAGGGTTTGAAGTAGAACCGTAGCAAAATCTTGAATCGAATTAGTAAAAATCCCCTTCCTCATACAACTTCACAACCCTCCACGTGGTGAAAGAGGAAAGAAATTTCAATCACGCACAATTTCAATCAATCTATATCTCTTTAATTAAACTACCTTGTGAGCACGGGGGCTAATTAGCAATGAAGTAATGATGGTTGGAGGAAAGTAATAAATAAAAATAATTTGGATCACAAGTTGTTCCCTCTTCCTTAATTTCACACAGGCCCGATTAGACCATTGGAAGATCAAACATAATTTACCTGATTGTTAGACCCATGAGGAATTATATATTATACATTTGTTGGACTCTTATAATAAGTGAAATGTAGTGCACTGACCTGTAGTTTGGATAGAGTTGTGAATCTCTGTGATATGCTGATGAGAATGAAAATTGTAGGAAAATAAATATAAAAAAATAATAATAATTGGATAGAAACAAAATACCTTTATGAATCATTAGAAAACTTAACACTATACCTTTTAACAATCATTCCTTTTCAACTGCGTGCATGATGAACCTTAATGAAGACAATATTACTACATTAATAATTCAAACGATGATTCCGTATGCTTTTGAGTTCGTATTTATTTCACAACATAAATATTGTTTTGAATGTCTTTCGCATTCATTTTAACTAGAATAGGGCAGAATGGGGGAAATGTATGTGTTTTTAGATTAGTTTTTAATGTACATCATATAATATATATATATATATATATATACTATATATCGTACCTTTTTAATGACTTCGCAGACTTCTATATAACTACATAATACATACCTAGAGAATATATAGGATATTTATAAATTGACAATGTGTACCTTGAATAGCCTTAACTGGCAAACGAATTGAGAGGAATGTAGACATATAGTACAATAATGTGGAAAAATTACAATCTTAATAAATTCCAGGTTTATATGCAAAAATAGGGAATGAGATAAACAAGCTATTAAACTATGACTCAATCGGTCAGGGTTGCTTGAAATAAAAGTTGGAAAAAGCCTTGAGAAATGAAATAAGAATTGATCTGTGAGGAAAACTGAGTTCCATAGATGATTATCCCGTAAAGTTGCTTCAACATGAGGCAAAATTTGCATAATAATTCGGAACAGAAGGGAAAAGATAATTATTCAATCCAACACTCCATTCACCACCCGTTTCATTGTTGGTTTTTCAAATTAATTCACACAATAAATACGGTTATCATATTTGAGTCAGGGAGCTATTGGCCGCTTCAATTTGTCTATGTAATAAATATTATACAGATCAATTTGTACTTTTAAAATAACACATTTTTGTATTTATGTACTTAAACCCATTTTGTGCTATGTGAAGAAAAGATTTTAAACTTATTATATTGTCCTTTAGATATTGTTAAATTTTAAGTATTATGTATTTAGGAAAAAGTGGCCTCACTAATCCTAATGAGATGTGACAATAAAATGTATTATAAAACCAATAACCAATATTGTAAAACAATCGACAAATAAGAAGTGTAAAATAATGACTCATTTTACAAGAAATCATTTATAAATTACATTGATGTATTACGAGAGATTAAATACGCTATATACGAGTAAACACACACATATATCAATATATATATATGTACATATATGTATGAAATATTTGAGTGGACGGATATATTATGTAAGAGACGTTTATTGTTGTTAACACCTTGCTATTATAGATTTTAGCTGATTGTTTTTCTTACTATTACAGAGAAAGAAAATCATTGTTTCAATGTTACTGTATTTTGGTTTATTGTTTATTATACGTAAGGTCGGTAGTAATTATTTAAGGATGAACCTTATATAGTTTAGCTAATATGAAAATACGATGAAAACTAAATGTACACTCACACATTGTTGAATAATAAATGATTGAGTAAATAATAATGCGCCTGATGTAAGTGTATGAAATTTATTAGCATATTCACTGTAACTCATTTAGCATATCTTCTCCATATAATAATAATATACAAATTCATTCACGTATCAGTATAACACATGCATTTATCATATAAAAGACAATAATAATTCGCATATTACATTGTAAATGGCTAAGGTGTTTTACGCAGTATATTTTGCAAAAAGAGCATGGATCAAATACATATGACCATATGTAATATAAATACATGTATGGTATTTGTATTTCACTTGAATTGACGGTTAAAAAGAAATGGGGGAAATACATTAACGGAGAAACCCTTTAGATTATATATTAAAATTTATTCACCTGGCAGTTTATAATTATATGGAGAAATGGGATAAAAAATTTGTTGTTGATCCTAAATAATCTTTTTTATTTGACTTTATCTCGAGGTGAGGGATAAACCAATTTTGAGTTTTTTCTCAAAATTCCTTGACATTGACATAGACCACTTCATTCCTTTACCTAAATTGTAAAGTCGTAAATTGTGAAGATGCATATCATTTAAATTAACTAACCATATATGAAGCTGTATTTGAAATCTTCGCTACGCAAAGGGAACAACAACAACAGCAAGGTCTCTCAAAACTCACCGACCTCTGAGAACTTGGGGTGAAGGTATGAGTAATGTAATTGTAATATTACTAAAAAGTTAATTGTGCTTATACGAGCATAAGTGTATAGACGCCATATAACAATAATTTGATTGTTGATACATTTTAAACTCGTTAACTATTCAGTTATAATGGATGTAATTATATGCTTATTATTATTATTAGGGAGTCCAAAACCGTACAAAAATAAATAAACCAATTTTTAAAAAATTTTTAGATGAATTTTGTGCTAAAGGTATCTAATTAGGCATAATGTATTTATTTACATTATTTAAATGTATAATTTTGAATCTATATACGAAATAAACTCAAATTATTTGTTTATTTAAATGACGCACATGGGTATAAGCACAAGAGTATACCAAAATTATATATCAAATATTTGAAAATGCTAAAAGCCGAATAAAATAATATATTTTATGTGGCTTTTGTGATAAGATAATTTAGGTATGCAAAATAGGATCGGTTATGTAAATAAATCTCAAAATTTTTAAATAAAATTATTAAAATTGCAACAGTCTTAAAAACCGGTTAACTGTCCAAAAATCGACGGTTTCGGTTCGGTTTTTAAGGCCGGTTAACCGGTTTTGGACTCCCTAATTATTATTATTTATTAGAGAATCTTTATTTTTTCTTTTACAAATTCTATTTTTTCTTATTTCATTTCTCAAAATAACTAACCTTGTTAAGCTTTAACTATTTAGTATCTCTTTATTTAAATGAACTATCCTTAGCTATCCATTTTAGTTTCCCGTGATCTGTTTACTCAACATGAAAAAAACCCAATAAAATCAAATTTCTTATTTCATTTCATCTTTAAATTCCTCTTTTGGTTCCTTGGGCATATTTAAAAGGCGTTGTTTTATTATGTAGATTATATTTCATCCACTTAACCGCTGGTAATGGGCATAGGTATTGCAGAGCTTTTTTAATACTTTCGGCTCGTGCAGATGAGCCTGAGGTGAAATTCATAATATTCATAAATGAAGGATTTAAAAATAAAATGCCTACCAACACACGTCCCGAATTCACAATTGATCTTTTCTTGTTCCGATACATAAAACATTTCCACTGTATAATTATACATCTCCGATCGAGGGCCAAGACCCGGAGGTTTTGCAAGACGATATTGGTAACCCTTAAGGGAGTCAATCAGAGGAGATTCGAGAAGAAGGCGGAGGTTCAAAGGGTGCAAGGAAGGGGGGAAGGTGAAATAAATAAATATTAAATGGGATGATAACCCGCGTATCTAAACCTTGTTGAGGTATTATTATTGAAATGAGGGAGGATTCCCTTCAATGAATCATCCCTGGGTTCATGAGGTTGAGGATCCCTTGAGGACAAGATGAACTGATGAGGGAGAAAAAGTTCCCCCTATTATTGAGATCCTAATCGGACCCTCTTCCTCGTCGTTACATAATAATGAGGCTTCCTCATGGCCTTCTTGCCACACTCAAAAAGCCGAAATCCAATGTCAAGGCCCCTCAACCTACGATTCTTTAACACCTGTCCCCCTGCCTTTCCTCCAGCTGATATCAAATGGGGATTTATATGGAAAGGATAGAAAATGACTTCGATTCCTTCCAAGCTTCTTAAATGCTTTCATTAAGATGTTTTTCAATAACCATCTCTTTTTACGTTTTAAGGGGAAAATACCGATATGGTAAAAAAAAGCGTTAGATGTGGGGGCTGGAGCTCAAGGATAAAATTGAATCTGGAGATTCATAAAACACTTTAAAATAAGAAGCTGGCTATTTATTGAGTTTTACCTAACTACGGTCTTGTATGGAATTCCACACCTGTGGACTTATGAATACAACTGTAAGGTCCACATAAAAAACAGATGCAGGTATATGTAAAATAAAAGGGTTTATCAACACCGCAGAACCATAATGTTAAGGGCAGCTCAAAGCTTGTCTTTTCAATTTGCCACAGTAAATCAAACGACGCATTGTAAACTCTCATGGGCCCCCCATGGACCCCGCAGAGAGAAATTAAGAAAAGGACAAGAGAGCGAATATTTCTTACACATAAGCCCGGAAATGTGTTAAATGATCGTGGAAAAAAATCTCCAGTCTCCTTTGGTATTTATGTGAAGAAATTGAACAATAGGGTATGAATACGCCCTTACATTTAATATCCACATCGTAGTTAATTCAAGTGTTCCATTATTTGCTCATTTAACCATCGGCAAGAAATTGTCGGAGACTTCGAGGTGCATTAGGGATATCCTAAAGTAAGTATATACAGGGTGAAGCTAAAGTCGCTTCGTTTTTAATCATTTAATAGCTTAAAAGTGATCATTGATAAAAATCTTTTATGATAGCAATTCGATGGGGAATATATCAATAAAATTATGTATCCAAATGTAAGCCGAAATGGTTAAACATTAAATAAACGACAGTCACTTTTCTTTGAGAAAACGTGATTTCTCGCAGAAAAGGACTTCAGAAAGGAGGTTTTCTGTGTATCGAAGTCAAGATTTAGCTTAATTAATAAGTTAAATTTCATTTTTATATGATATGATATATTCTAAGGAAGATACCAGCCAATTTTAATAAAAATCGATTAAAGAATAAAAAAGATATGATTGATTCTGAACAAAACGAAGCGACTTTAGCCTCACCCTGTATTATACATAACGTTTCCTATTGTCTTATTTAGAATTACTTACATTCTTATAATGAACCCTAATTATAATTAAAATAATTATGGAAGGACATGTTATATGAATATTTCATTTCATATAATATAACATGCTTTCCCAGTCAGTGTCAGGAGTTATTCAATCAATCAATAATAAATATTTACCACATATAGTTGAACCTTTATTTTTTATAAATCCTGGAATTTTCTTCAATCACGTGGATACTTTTATTAATTATTATTATTAACAATCTTGAATTTACACTAATAAATTATGTTAACTACAAATAGTGTAATAATGTAATTATCAAAAGAAAGATTAGGAACGGTTTGATAACCCTTTTATGAGACCTTGAAAATAGGTTCATATAATATTTAATTTATTGGTGGGAAGTGATATTTAATATATGTATAGAAGATGGGCGATTGTGATCTCTGGTCTCCTTAAGTGTTCGAAGAAGGTTTGTGAAGGAGGGGGGAGCAGATGTTCCTCGAGCTACCTCAAGAAAATTCCAAATGATGCATATGTATGATGATTCGGGCTTGTCTCTTACAAGAGCTTCTTCATCAAGGGAGGGAGAATCAAAGCGGCCGTAATGAAGGTGGATGATAGAAAGCATGGCCCATTGTTAGCACACGGCTTGCGTGGGCAACGAACACTAAATATGAAGGACAAGTATATAAAATGGAGTGGAAGATCCTCTAAATATAATTCATTGATAAGGAACAATGTACTTACTTACTTATTGTTAGGATGTAAAGTATTGCTATTATTAACTATACAATTATTTATATGAAATCTTTATTTTTTAAGGACCGAATATTGTTCCATATACTCATGTATCTTTGTATTTGTATATATTGAATGTATTATGGCCTATGCCAATTTATACAGATAGTACTTGGGTATATATGTTCATATTAGATATATTTTTTAATTTATACTCACTCAACATGACTTATACAATATAAAATGTAAAAAATTATAGAACATTAAATGGACATTAAATAATGAGGCAGTTACTTGCATACACACTATAATTACTACTTATATTGTTACATTGTACATACTTTTTGCATGCATGCATAACCCTAAAAATGAATTGCTGTAAAGCCAAATATATATTTTATTAATACATTATAATCTTTACATCTCACGTCTCTAAGTATGTAAATGAATTGCGAACATGAATAATTACCAATTTCATTGTTTGTTTAATCAAATTCGTCTTACAATTGAATAGCTCTTTTTAAGATTTATGTGCTGATCCAAAATAGGAAAGAAATGTCATTAATAATTTGCGCCGCTCCTCCTTAAATCTTCCTCAAATTAAAATAGATAAAAAATGCATTTTTAGTGCAGATGTTAATTTGAATTTGGCAAAGCATCTATAACTAAAATAATTATCCATGTTTGTATTTGGAGTACCTATAGGCATATAAATATATTATTTATAGGTCTAATAAATTGTCATAAAATTTGTAAAATAAATTTTATTTAAGAACTAAAAGTAAAATTGGCCAAAACTTAAGAAGTAAAACCATTTTCTTCATTTAATTACCTAATTCCAAATGATAAAAATGGGATTAATTAAAAAGGTCCGGAAATGAATCAACATAAATTAAAGGATGAATCAAAGGCGACAAAATGCTCTTACACATGAATGTATATAGAGATTTTTATACATTGAGAGTGAAGGTGCATAAAAGAAAATCCACGTTTCAATTGATGAACCAAAAGAAACGGATGGTTGGTAAAGAAAACGAGATTGGTTTTTTACTCATCTAAGGGAAAAATGAGTGGAAGTGCCGTGAGTCCGTAATTGCGGTGTAGCGTGAGTTCACCTGAAGAAATTTTTATCCACTTGGATTAATTAGAAGACCCCGGAGTCCAAAAATATCAAACTCATTAAATATGTAGTATAAACAGATTCGATTCACCATTGGATGATGAAAGTGAATAAAAATCTTTTTTTTATTTCATCATCGACTTCACCGAGCTAGGAAGACGCATATGTTGAATGAGTCTCTCATTTCTCTTTTGAGATGTAAAACACTTTCGGCATTTGAGAGATCCCCGTGTCCTTGGACTTGAGGTCTCGAAACGGACTGGTTTTTTCCTCGATCCTCATTACACTCATCAGAACACGGGTTAAACAACGACCCGAATGAAAAGTTCTCAACCATCTGCTTCCTTCCTGTCCCACTCTCTTGGTCAACTAAATTTCCCTATTATTCTAATAATACTCAACTAGGGATAACAAAGGAGAGAAAAAAGTAAACTTGAACTTGAGAGCGTGTCTGAGATAAAAAGTGAAGGTGAAGAGAAACAGTTCGCAACCGAAGTTGAGGAGAATGAATTCTAATTGCTCCACACATGTACATAAGTACATACTTAATATGTATATGTAAGATATATATTTTGAATATATGGAGAGCAGCAGGGAAGCGCCGGCCGTCCAACGTCCACCACACGGTCCATCCATTTCGGCCACGAGCACAAGGTCAAAGTGACGGAAAATAAGGGCCACGTTTTTTTGCCAACGATGCGTGTGCCGTCTTCTCCATACATTACGCCCTTTTTCATATTTTTAAAAGAGGATTTTGGACATTGGTCATACTTCCTTCATATGAATATATACCATATACATATTATGTATCTGTACATATAAAAATGTATTACTTGGCCGTCTGGTTCAATTTAAATTGCAGGAATAAAAGGAGAGTAATTAGACCAGGCCCTTTGTTTCTCTGTGCAATGACATATGTGGGGTTCTCCCCATGTCGTGCATCTTTCTTCTCTCTGGGTCACGCAAAAACTATGAGGTGGAATATTCAAGATGGATCTTTACATGAAAAAAACCTTGCTCCAGGGACACACAAGGTTTAAATGAGCGTGGAGGTTAGAGGTTTCCATAATGGAACCATTTTTTTATATATAGGTATTCCAAAATCTTCTCAGATGTCCAGAAGAGGAGATGAGAAGGATAAATGGAATTTTATAGCTGCGGTAAAGAAATTGATTATTAAAGTCATTCCACTGGAAAAGCTTGTTGAAGTCCTTGCTATTGTTTATTATGAAGGATTTTTATTTTATTATACGTACTTATAGTTCATATTTGTAGTTACCTAAGTGTATATACCCAATTTATAATTATATGTTACATCTATGTAAATTTTGCATTTAAAGTAGGTATGTAAATACTTATATAAATACACATGAGTATAACTACATAGTATACTACTGTGATGACTTTTTGAGACTAATAAACACTTGTAATTTCACACACTTAACCTCCGAATATAAAATCTTTCCCATTTGAATTTTTTTCACTTTTGCGCATCTCATCTAATATATAATTAAAAATTTGTCAATTTTATAGTCAATTTTAGTCACTCAATGTCAGTATTAATTAAAAAGCATACCTAAAGAAGTCAATTCATTTTTATTATATCTGGAAAGGTAAGATAACTAAATTGTGTAAAAGATATAAGAACCTAATATTTAATAAGCAGTAATTTATTTTTATGACCTTTTGAAACAATACGCTCTGTTATAAATTTTGCATATTTAAGAAATAAATATGATCTTAATCAGTATTTTATGAACTTATAATGTAACTTTAAGGACAAGGCTTATAAATATCCCAACGCTACTAAAATCGTTCATTTTATATAAAAGTAATAAAAACACTATTAGGTATACCATTTGCTTCCTTAAATTTACACACAGGCCTAACGATTGGATATTTTATCTCCTATTTAATTAACTTATATATTTAAATAATATTATATTATAAGTATATGCATACATATATACATGTATGCATATGTATATGTATTATACCTACATACCTACATAATGCATAAGTATTTAATATATATATTCCACGCTCCTCACTCCATCTTGGGGTTCTTATATTTGGACCCCATGGGCGCGCATATTCACATGTCGGAATAGTCGGAAGAAAGAGAATTTAATTCCTTCTTAATTTCTTTTAATTTTCTTATCTTCTCCTCATTGTCAGTTAAACTTTAATTTTTTTACTAATATATCATATTAGTAAACGAATAATTAAACTAAACCTTTGTACTTCAAGTATAACACTAACACAATGCTCGAAATCGGTAATAAACTTATATAAGTACACTTGTAATACCTACACAGACAAAAAAATTTTATTCCAAATTATTAATTATTTTTTATTTAATATCCAGTTCAATTATCCGGAAGACACATATTGGAGCATATTATTGAAACAAACCAATCGTTCGACACGATAATTTCTTGCTCTGATGGAAAAATTGGTGCTCATCGTCTTGTTCTCTTTACAATTTCGCCTCTTTTTGCTCTGCTCATGGAAGAGGAAACTCAGGTATAATTTGCATATTGTTAATCATCATAAATTAATAACAATCTTTTAGGATTCAATAAAAAGGTTTTAAGTCAAGTTGATCCGAATTTAGAAACTAACAATAATTGAATAATTTTTTTAGAGAACAAATGAAATGATTACAATCATTTTACCCGACATTTCTGTTTTCATCATGAAACTTATTCTTCAAATGTCTTATCATGGAGCTTTGGTATACGCAAAATCAGAAGAACAAGAGTTGTGTGATGCCATCGAGTTTCTTCATGTTTTATATAAATATGATTTTTCGATCTCGAGAGTGATTTTAAAGTCAAATGAAAATGTAACAGCCGGACCGAGCACATATACTAATTCCGTTGATCACAGCGATGAAAATATTTCAGATCTTGGTATACTTTTATAATATATAATAGATAGCCAATTAGCTAATTTTATTTTTATTGATTAATTGGATTTATTGATGATATAAATTTTAATTTTCAGGCTCGGGTGAAAGTGAGGGTGAAGATCGTAATGCTAATGGGGAAAATGATCGTAGTGCTAATGAGGAAAATGATCGTAGTGCTAATGAGGAAAATGATCGTAATGCTAATGAGGAAAATGATCGTAAAGCTAATGAGGAAAAGGATCGTAGCACTCGTTCGACAAGGAGAAAGTCAAAGCCTTCATTGTCAACAAAATCAGTAAAACTCAAATCAAAAGTTTGCAAAAAAAGAAAACGCAAGGGGAAATCGGCCGTATTTGTTACTCGTGGAAGTGTTAAGAAATATATTCCGACAGAAGCTGTCAAGAAGCGTATATTACTTCAAAGCTGCACTGTGAAACTTGACAAATCGATTGCAGATAAGATTCTGGAATTTAGAAGGGGAAATTTGAAATTTATTCTTCCAGACGATAGCCAGACTGATCCTGATCCTGATCCTGAAAACTCACCAGCTCGACTTTTCCCTATTTTTGAAATCCGTAAGCTCAAGGCAGAACAGATGTTAGCAGAAAAAAGAGAAAAGATGTCCAATGAAGGAACATAAGAAATCATTTGTTCTGAAGAAATAGTGACTCTTGCCAGATGAAGGAAATGAACTCATGTCAACCGAAGAAATACAACCCATGTCAAGTGAAGGAACATAGTCAAATGAAGGGATTGAGCTCATTCCAATTGAAAAAATTAAAATAGAATAAAACATGGAATAAAGAACTTCAATATTGTAATGACAAATTAACTATTATTTCGTATATTTATTTATGATATTATTAGATTTACAAATTATCTTACTTAATAGATTTCTTACATGATTTTTCTCTTAAATGACCTTTATACCAATACTCCTTTTTAACTATACTTTTAAATCCTTCTTAATTTAAAACAAAATGTACGTTTTTTTAAAGTATATGGTGTCTACATCTACTTACCTACCTGCTCTGGGTTGTAAAGCTGTACTTGCAGTTTTATTTAATATTTATAATGTTTTCAAAGTAATGTAAATGTTATTTGAGTAAAACTAATGAATAATATGTAACTTACTTCGTGGAAGTGTTATTAATAGTATTATTTGGAAGTATTATTAATTGATATTACCTGCTATGGGAAGCTTACAAGTTTTAAGACTGACTACATTTAGTGACTTTGATGTATTTTATATTTTGATTTAAACTTAAATAGTCTTACTTTAAAAGATTTTAATATTTTCAGAATTACAATTCACATGCAAGCAATTTAGTAATTACATATATTACATATGCCTATAGAGTTATTTAATGTACTTTTTAATTACACTCTATTCTTAACTACCTATTCTAAATAAAAAGTTATGATTTTTTGATTGTGACTAAATTAATGATTTATTTCTCTAATAAGTTAATAATTACAAAGTTTCTCTATAATATTTTAAATAACAAGACTCTCACTATTCGAAACGACTTTTAGGATTTCAATTTCGGGAAATTGAACTCATACAACTCAATTCACCTAGAGTAACCATAATGGCCTCGATTTTATATTTTTTTTTCATCTAGGGATGCTTTTCAGATTTTTTCTAATCACTATTTAATTAAAAGGGTATTTCGATTAATTTCAAATTATAGGAACATTTAAATACATAAAGTATAATTAAGATATTGTTTGGTGTAAAGTATTCGAGTATACTATAGTAATACTATACTGTATGTGTACCATATATACATATACATAGATTGCATATCGTTGCGAGACACATTATTTGGCTCTTAATAAATCAGTAATCCAGGGATGTTTGAGAATTTTGTCCAGAGGAAGTCTCAATGGTGGTTCCTCCTTAAGTATCTGTAATTTATAAATAAATAATGTAATAATTAAATCACCTAAAAATTGAAATAATTGTAGGTACTATTATATAATTTATACCATTGTTCACTAAATTCTGCAAATATAGTTTTCTATATAGGTATGTACCTTTGCAATGAGGTCTTTGGCTTGATCGCTGACAGTTCCTGGGATCGAGTAATTGATTTCCTTGATTTTCGCATATGTTTCATCAAATGTCTCCGTAAGAAATGGAGGAATTCCGACAAGAAATTCGTACATTAAAACGCCTAAACTCCAAATATCGGCTGTTTCGTCGTATTTTTTCCCCATCACCATTTCTGGAGGAAGATCTACATTCAAGATTATAAAGTTACAAACACTATATACCTATAGTATACACAATATAAATATTAAATACTAATATTTCTCATGAGTTCCAATTTTTAAAAGTGATATGAAAATCAGTATCATACAGTCAAGGGTTCCGCACATAGTCTCACATCTATAAAAATTAAAACCTCTATTTAGAATAACAATAACTGTTTTTTTACATTAACAATTAGCATACTTTGATGATGGAGTGTGAACTGCCCATCCAAAATCGGCAATTTTAACTTCTCCTCTTGATCCAATTAGAAGATTCTCGGGTTTGATGTCTCGATGAAGAACATTCCTTTGATGGCAATAAATGAGAGCAGCAGCTATTTGTTCGACGTATCTTGCAGCCCTAGAATTACGTATTTAAGAATCATATTGATTGATTAAATACTCAAATAATCACACGAAAAAAAAATTTAGTTATATGAAATGCATTACGTTTTTTCGTCAAAGCACTTCATTGGGAGCGATTGGAGCATTTTGTATAATTCTCCTCCAGGTGCGTATTCGAGAATTAAGTAAACTTTTGTTTCATCGTGGAAATAACCAAACATTGGAAGAATATTCGGATGCCTCAGATGAGTCTGAATTTCTATCTCACGGCGTAACTGATGTTCAACATTTGCCCTCTTGAGTTCCTTTTTTAAAAGGACTTTCAATGCTATAACGAATTTTGATTTCTTTTCCCTGGCTAAATACACATTTCCAAATTTCCCTAATCGTTTTCCAATATCGAAATCACACAAGGTCCATCTAAAGATTAATAATTCTAATATACAATTAATTTTAATATAATATATATAATCCAATATACAATTTTGTAATTTAATATTATTTACAATTTTTTCTTAATTTCTTTAAATTCAAAATATACATAGTTTACCTGACTTTTGATTGACCCGATGGTCCAGCTTCACCTTTTACATCCGATGAGGCCGCTCCAGGTAAATCGTTGTTGTTGATTTCTGAGGCGGCCGCTGCATTACAAAATGAGGGGCCTCCCAACGCAGGTAATTTACTAGAAGAGTGGGAATTTGAGGCAACCAAGCCTTTTTCCAATTTTGCCCTTTTCCGTTGTGGTTGTGCACCAAGACATTTTTCGTAATTTTTAATTGGCATTGTTTTAGATTTATAAAATTCAAAAAGAAGTTATTTACTTAGTATGTTATTAACAAGTTTTAACTATCCCTTTGCTGTTCCTTCTACCTCTAAAGGATCTAAAACTGAAAAATTTCTTTAAAATTTTAAACCGTGTGTAATTCACTCAATGAAAATGAAATTTGACCCGTTGACTGTCAATATGCAAGTGTTGTATTAGGTTAACCAACTGAAAGAAAGAAATAGACTTGTAAACAAATGATGAAATAATTACAATTGGCCAGGACAGTAAATCAGACATGCAAATTTTAGCTGGTTTGGGGGCAATGGATCTTAATACCACAAATGGGAATCTTACAAGTTGAGTGAAGATCGGAACCTTTTAGTTTCGTAAATGAAGTGAGGAGAGCAAATGACAACAAACAAAATTCCAACAAAAACAAAGAGCGGGACTTTATTAGGGGCATAGGCCCTTTGCCTCAGAAGAGGATTCCGAATTGTGTGTTGAACATTACAAGCTCCTTTGACATATTTAGGAGTTTTAACTTTACAACATAGAATAATAGAATTATTCTAAAAAGATATTATTTAATCTCAACACTTTGTTTAATACCGGTGACAGGTAAAAATAAAACTCTAAATACATAGTGCTCTTAAGGGATTAATACATATTTAAACAAATAATTGGTTTTCAAACACTTTTTGATCCAAGGATTTACAAATTGAACTATTGCTTTAAAGTTAATTTTAATAATTACTTATAAGTTTAAAAAAAGTATCAGTATGTTATATAAGTGTACCATTTATGGAAGTTATTGTATACATATAATATTATACGTACAATTTAAACATTTATGTTTATTAATATTAGTATGGTACATATAATAGAGTATATGTTGGCATTTACTTATTTACTATATATTATAAGTAATATGGGTATATGAACAAAAATGTACAATTATTTATCCATTATCTATACCTATAGTATTCTATATTTCTTATCAATTTACATTATGGGATTTTATAACTTGATTTTATATATATATATGAGACTAATTTTTATTACCGAAAGACTCATTTTTAAAACATATATTCTTTTATCAATTAATTAGCTTTTTATTTCTTTAATTCTTTCAATCAATATTATCGCTTATAATATTAATAAATTGATAAATTATTATGAAAATTCTTAAAATTGCCATTTAAAGCAAACTTGAACAAAACTTGAATGCATTTCTGTCTACATACTTTTATTTATTTCTAAATATTACATGATATTTAATTAATATTTATCAACTTTTAAAAATCACAACTAAAATGCACTTCATGCTTTTAAAGTATTGGTTATAAAGCTATTCTATTTATAAATGTATATCGTAACATGTTTTATTATGTAGATATATATAACTTTAGTTTGACTAATATTTATTGCAGAAAGATGGGAGATCGCCGAGGTAAAGAATAATTTGAATCGTCGTAATACATAATCGTCATATAATCGGAGGACGTCGTTCATATCTCGAATAAAAGGATCTTATTAGACAGAATTGAAGTCATCTCTCAGAAAAGCGTCTTGGCTGTGAGGCCATAAGATGAAGAAATGGAATTCGGCGGAGTCAGCATGAGCGGAGTAAACGTGTGACTGGCAGGAATGACTGGGGACTTTGAAGGAGACTGATTTTCCCTTGGAGAAACACTCGACCCTCCACATTGATGGATCTTACCAACTGAAAATAAAACAATTACACATATTATTCTTCTAATTAGTTATAATGTTAAGAATGTAATTATAATACCTATAATTAAAATATCTATTTCATATACTCAAATATAGTATTTTGATTTGAACGGAATTAATATAAATTGTGATTATGAATAAATTGGGTGAAGATCAGGTAATGAAAGGAAAAGAATATTTGTAATATGGAAGAGAATGAAGGGGAAATGAATAATTGATCTTTATACATATATCTTATATCTTTTTCTATCGCTCTTCTATCTGATCTATAGAGGATTTCTTGACAAAGTGGGGGGATATGGAGGGAGAGTTTTAGGTGTTCTTTGAGTCTCCCTCGCTCTTGATCCACCGTCTCTTGGATATCCCCAGAGAAGGAATCTATTATTCTTCCCCATGTCCGATCGGAGAACTCGGGTGAATGAGCAAGGGAGAGACGAACGCCGAAACCCGGGTTTCTCACTTTTGACTGACTGACTACGAGAATTTATTGTGAATTGAGGACGAGCCTTCCACAGTAAATAATTAATTAGTTGGGATTATTCAGTGCAAGTTAGGAGATCTACACTAAGACGTGAAGTCTCGAGCAGTTAGCTCTCTTCCCATTTCAATGTAAGAAAAACTTTCTCTATTTAGAACAATTTATTATCCTTGGACTAGATTTGGAATGTAGTCTTCCATATACATATAGGTGAGATATGTACTATATTAGTTTATGTTATTATTAAAGTAAATGCTCACTTTTAAATGTACTATAAATACGAGGGCGTATTAAAAGGTTATTGATACATATTTTTATTTTCTTTCCTGCTTGCATTAAAAATCTAGCTACATAATATTTTGATAATAGGTCCTCTATAGAAAATTCACAAAAAGTTCCTAAGTATCACCGAACGGAAATGGCAGACGAATTTGTACGAAAAGAGCAGTTCAGGTAATACCTTTTTTGATAAACCGCGCGAATTTCATTTCTCAACACAGCGTTTGATAGGGAAAGGAAGGCAATGGACATAGGCCAACCATATGGGATCTCCTTGTTTTGTAAATGGACGAAATGCAAGGAAATCTCTCACCCAACCGAAAAACAATATTAACAGATAAAAACTTAAATGTCTTAAGATATATTAAATATGTAAAAACCACATATTGAAGACATTTAAGTTTTTATATGTTAATATTGTTTTTAATGCATGCAGGAAAGAAAATGAAAATATATCCATAACCCTTTAATACGCCCTCGTATCATAATATTATAGCATGTTAAATATTGAAGTATCTCTAAATTGATGGAGTTGAGGGGCAATTTGATTTTAATGGCGCCTGGGTGGATTTTGTGAGTAATTAAAGGATTTTTGGAGTTATTTAGAACTGGAGGTCGAGATTGGAGAAAGGCGGCGTCCCTCGTCCTTCTTGTGGCCTCCTAATTGGATGGAGGGCGGAGGAAGTTGGGGAATCTCCGCAATTAGCTGGAGCATTCCGAGTATATGGATCGAGATCAGGCCCACCAGTGAGTTCCGGGACAGGAAGGGAGGGAGGGCAGGAAAGCGTCGCTTGTGACGGTTTAATCTACGAAATTGCGGCTCGCATTGCTTCCAATCGTTTGTTTCTATTAGCGTCAACCACGCCGCTCCGTGCCACATGATGCCCAAGGCTGAAGGCAATAAGCCAGGAGTTGAAAAAAAGAAGCCCCCCGAAACAAAAATTATAGCAGCGAGCCATCCCCGGGAATTATTCTGGTCCAATCCCCCATATAGCTTATTTATTATCTCCCGACGTACTATAAACTACCGATATTCAGCCGAGGGAACTCGCCCGTCTTCCCACCCAACTAACAGAAGAACAACCCTATGCTAAATCTCCGTCTTGTTTCGAGACAGATAAGTCTTTGGTCTTACCACAGAACGCACCTGAAGGCTCGCAAGACTGTTTCCCGTTGTTCTCCTTCGAGGCTTTCCCGTTCACCTCCGTCGTCGTAGAAGACTTCCCATTAGCAGCAATCACTCCGTTCTCATTAGACCCGGCCCCGTTGTTGTTGTTGTTGCCTCCGCTCCCAGAACCCGTCGAACTGCTGGAACTCCCATTTGACCCCTGCTTTTGTTGGGACAGTCGCTCTTGTTTGCGAAATTTGGCCCGGCGGTTTTGGAACCAAACCTTAAAAATCAATTAATTATTAAAACTCAATTCTTGAAGGAAATATTAATAAGATTAAAGTTGAATTGCTATTGAATAGATCATTAGCTTATATCATTGAATTAAATGGTGAATAATTAAATGGTGCTTTCTGGTTCATGAAATTCTCTGCGGATTTGCAATGTTTTTATATTTTATATCTTAGTTTAACTTTTGGCCCAAATGTAACCTGGATATTAATGGGAAAGAATAAAAAATGTGTTGATGAAAGTCAATTGAGTAAGATGTGAAATGGGGGAAATTGATTAGAGAGCGAATTGGAAGTTAATTAGATTGTAAGAGAAAGTTGAACTGCGAGTTTGATTTATTTCCCGACAAGGAATGAATGGTGTGGTCTGAAGCGTGACAAGTATGAATTTAAAAAGTGTAGGGTTGTTGTGAATGGATCATTTCTTCACTCTTCATTTGTCTCTTGGCCCGGGTGTTGTGAGGGAACCCCCTTTGTATGTCTTTGGGCTTACTATTAGAGGACAGGAGAAGGTTCCGGTCAATGAATCTCCTATTGAGGATCCCTTATGTACCTATTTATCCTTCGGATTACTCAAAGGGACTTCACAGCCCATTGCGTCTCCACCCTCGTTTTCACCTTATGGCCCCCTTTTTGCATAGTTGGACAATGACTCCTCCTCGGCGGCGGAACCACCAACTCCACCCTCTTTACCCGCCACCTGTCAATGTTGACTCAGCAAATTTGGCCCCTCGCGAGATCAAACATTAATTTTCCCCACGTGCTAAATACATAATGAACCTTTGAATTATCTGGTGCAAATATAAACTCTTCCTCATCTCGCCCATTTGTCCTTGTCAATTAACGAGTGAGAACATGACGGTTCAAATCCGACACTTATTTTTTATTACGCACCCTTGACAAAACAACGTTTTAATTCATAATTGATAAAATCCCACTCAACCATTTACAGGTCGTAAAAGTGTTCCTCTCATGGTCAATGGAAGAGAAAGGATATAAATATATGTACCATTTATACTAATACTATATTGATAATACACAACTGCACTGATATCTATTTCATAACATTGTCCTACATACAAGATCATAATAACAAAATACTAATAATTTATTTAAATATCTGTATATAAAATGATCTATTTTGATTTAATTTAACTCTGTCTTTATTTAAAATTTAAATTCCGATGGAACATATAGGTACAGATGGGCTCTAAAGGATAATTTAAACTTGAGCGAATTTCCAAACTTTCAATCATTGATTTTGACAGAATTGGAAGTAGAGCTAATTGCGAATCGATTTCCAATGTGATTGATTAGGAAAGAAGTCAGAAGTGTTGGAATTGTGTATTTGAAGGGGTTGAGGGATGACAATGGAAAAGATCGAAAGGCTGGCGGGGTGTTTAGTGAGAAAACAGTGCCATGTGGGCCGGAGGATTCTTAATCACCGGAATGGCTAAACTGTGATCACCCCTTTCATTGAGAGGGAGTGCTTGGACATGGACGTGGACGTGGTCTTTGGGCCTCTGGTGACTCGGAGGAGCGGAAGGAACGAAGAGCAACTTGGTCCCTTTTGTCCACTGGGTGAGTTATGCGAGTCGATGTGGTTCCCTGAGCACCTCATGACCCGTCCGACACTTCCAACGATCTATTGATATCTTCATCATTCTCCATCACCACTTCCACCAACCACATGTTCAAATCCCTTCCAAAAACCTTCACTTCAATTACATTTTCATTTCCCTCATCATCCTCCCATCTCTCCTGACCCTATTTGAGCTAAAACGGCAATGTCATAAATACATTTGGCAATATAATGCCCATTGTTTGCCCTCATTGTTCATGGGCTTTCGGGTGCTATTATTCTCGTCATGGATGTACATATGTAATGAATAACTTTTATATAACAGAGCCATTCAATTCTAACAACGATTAGCTTAAGTACATTACACAGCGTAAATAAGATGGAATATTCATTTTTTAATGGTGATTGAGCAGAAATGGAGGAAATGTTTATTTATGTGATCTTTAGGGGTCTCCATTTCTTCTTGGGGTCTCCATTTCTTATTTTATAATTGAAAGAGTGGGAATTGGGAGGAAACGGGAGGTCATTAATAGGATATATTAGAAATATATGTACATATTATCCTATCCTGTACATAGTGAGGGCCTCACTGTGAGGCTGAGAGTTGTAGGATTTAGGCATTTGCAGGGGGAGGCGTATCGCAATTAGCTGACTGAAATATAGTTTAATTTTCATAATGAGAGAAGGAGCGAGAGGAGGTTGGTTTAAGTAATCAAGTGCCTGGGGAGGGCCTTGCTCCTCATGTGGGGCGGAGGGAGGACGGAGAAGTCAGACCTTCGGCTGAGATCTAATTTTCTTAAGTGCTCAGGAGGAAATGTCTGGTGCGAGGTTTTGGCAGGCCTACTTTAATCGCTTCCTGATATCACCCACCAGCTGAACCTCCACAAGGAAACTACGCTTTTCCATATTTATTCCCAATCGGTTCATCTCTAACGACCCGACTAATATATTAGTCCAACCTATGCCCCGTTACTGCACTCAATTTCCATCTTCTTGACTTACAAATGTCATGGGATAAACACTGCTCCACGTTCACCCCTAATTTACATCTCTTCCCCTTCAATTCTCATTGACTTAACGGCAAGAATTTAGAGGAATTTCGAGAACTTGGAAGAATTTCAATTCTTTCCCACATCGACTCATTTCCTTCCCACTTACCCCTCCAATGCGTCACAATTTACTTTCAACTTTCCATTTAATCTTTCTCTTAATCTCAATATGACCCACACGTTGAATGCAGTCAAACATTCATAACTCTACACTCTATTTAATTATTTCTACTATTACAATAATTACAATATTTAGTTAATTATGTAAAAATTACAGATGGGGATGTTTGAACGGATTGTATTTAAAGAGATACATTTATCAGTACCAATGTATTGGTAGATAAAAGACTATTTTACATGTTGTATTCAATGTCATTTTGTTTTTTGCAATATGTAATGGAATAAAGGCCGGTGAAATGCAAAGGGTAATTTATTATCTGATAGATTGAAATCTGAATCGATTAGCTGGTCCATTGAATATGAATTGAAAAGGGTGATTGTTATTTTGGGAATTTGATTGTGGAAGTCGTCGGAATTTGATACGGGCAGGGAGGGCCCTTGAGAACGGCACGCGGAGCCAAGGGTCGTCGCGTGGCAGGAAGGAAATCCCACATTGGCCTCACTTCCTAATCACAACCAAATTTCTGGTCGGACGGATGAGGACAAGTGTGAAAACGGTAAGTGGGACGAAATGACAGGAGAGTCAACACGTGCCGACCGGGGTGATTTGATATGCTTGAAGATGGGCCAAGTGGAGGGACAAAAGGTTTCTTTTTGGAAACATCTCTTCATCTCTCACCAAGAGAATTCTAAGTGAACTATGAAGGGAAAACATGACAAGTTGAGTTTCCAAATTATCCGCTAATTCACCTCGGAACTCATTTGGATGGCTCAATTTTGAACTTCAGTGGATTTCATTCCAATTTCTGCATAAAGAGAGAGAGAGAGAGAGAGAGAGAGAGGACACGAACCTGAACGCGAGCTTCTGTCAAGTCAATCTTCATGGCAATCTCTTCCCGAGTGTAAATATCGGGGTAGTGCGTCTCCTGTGAAAAACATTTTTATATGAAAGTGGGAAGTTTTGTGGTTGATCAATTATTTACCTGGAAGGCCCTTTCGAGCTCTTTGAGCTGGGCGGAGGTGAATGTTGTGCGAATCCGTCGCTGCTTTCTCTTTTCAGTCAAAACGGAACTCGCGTCACTTCCATACATCTTGTAAGAGAGGCTCGCGGCTACAAACAAATGTTGAGGAAAATCTGTGAGACATTTTCTCTGTGAGGCCTCTGACCTCTCCAGCTCTACAGACAATAAAAGAGGGAGACTCAATTACAAGCTGATGCTTAATCCCGTATAAAACCCAGTGCCATTATACATTTTATTACATAATTTGTACTCTGGTGCATGGTGTGTTGGAGTGTAAATACAATAGATAAATGAAATATCTAAATTCTAATAAACATAACAAGCATGTGTTATATTATATACAAATAATGTGAATGTAAAAAGTTATATTATTAGGTTTGATTTAAGCAAATCATAAAATATTGTATTTGTAGATATTGAAAAGTTAACATAAACGTTGGAAAATTTAGATTCTTTAATTAGTAAATTTATAATTAAGTTGGAAATCGTTGATGTGTTTTATTCGGTTAATTTTGTAAGAAATCCAATTAACTTTGTGTGCTTATTGGTTGCTCATTGTCATAAAATAATTTTCATTGGCAAGATGTGATCAAAACCGTTTTTTTCCAAGCGAAAGAGAAAGGCTTAAGAAGATAAATATTTTTTCCAATTAGTCTTCCCCACTCATGAAGACATGAGAGTTGTTGGATTAAGAGTCGGAATCAATTTGAGAGATGCAGTGGATTGACTTTGAGCCAATTACAAAACTTTCTCCGAAAATCCTCCCTTCCTCCCCTGTCAACAAAGAAGTGAAATTGAAGTGGAATTGAATTCCCTTTAAAAACCAGGATTTGGAAATCATTCTGTTTTAAATCTTCCATTCTCGTCCTTTTATTATAAATAAGGAAGAGGTGAAAGCTGAATGTTGAACGGAATTAAGGAAACGGATTCCCCGGGTTTCTTCTCATTCAGGGAAGGTTGTATTACATCCAGAGATGAATTTCCCCGTGGTCCCTTATGAGCCTATCCCTATAGGCTGAGTGGGGAGGGCTATGAAGAAGGAGGGTTGTTGGTTCGGGTGGAAGACGGCCACCGGATCTACACGAAGAGATGAGAAATGGAAGCACTGGGTTTTGCTGACGCGAAAATGTCTCTAAACGATCCCAAAACCTTCTGGTTCTCCTCTTCCCTATTTCCAAGACACCATTTGTCTTTTAAACCCATCCCCACCAGCCAATTTATTTGGAAATGACATTCATCACAAATCCATTTTCACGTCCATTTTAATCTTCTTTCAAGCCAGTGGAAAAATCCAGGCTCGATTATTAAGATGAGAAAATGGTTCCCTTTTATTTCGCCTTCAACACTGCGCAAAAGTAATTTCCCATATCTACAGAATCTACACAATTCGCTATAATGCACTTTATTTAACCTGATCTGCAGCTCCAGTGTTGGTCACAATACATAAAATGTAATATACGCTCGAGCCCAAGTATAAAATATTTGTAGGAGTGTTATTAGGAATAATAGTTAAAATTTTAAAATATATGTCGTTTAGTATTTGTACTATAAGAAACCATTGTCAATTTTGAGCCAAGATGTAAAAAAGGGGGAAATGGTGGTGAAGTGTGATGTGGAAAAATAACCCATTTTCCCCCATATTATTGAATGGGTGAATAGGAGGGAGGGGTGAAGTGATGTAGAGATAATGGTATTATTGGAATTTGATATTTTCCGAAAGAAAAAACTGGTAAAAGAACTCAATTCGGTTGAAGGGTCGCAGTTGGGAAGGTTCGTCGACCGAGGATCCACCGAGAGAATAATCTCAACCCGGTCCCTGGAATTCAATGAATCCGTGAAGTGAGAGAGAGGAATTTGTCCACCTGGGAAAACCCTCACCGCCAAATAAATTACTTCTCCGACACAACCTCCGCAAACCAGCAGAACCCAAACCTTCCTCTCTCGGATTCATCTCTGTGGGTGGGTTTTTCCAAATTTCATATTCTAATCTCAGAATGTTCATCAAGTATAAAAGCCAAGATTGGGATTAGAATGAGACCAGAGGCAAGTGCTCCGTTTCTCCACTATATTGCACTGTGGGGAGTTGTAAGGTGCAATTTTCATCAGCGGATCCTGCACCGCTCCCCTCTTTACATAATTTTACAATTTTTCCACCATAAACTCTTTATGGAAAGAAACTCAAACCAAAACATTTTTAAATGTTATGAAATCCTTTAACAGATTCAACTTAAGTGAGAATTGATTAAAATTAAAGGTGAAAATTCAAAAACTTGGAAAAGTTCAAATCCCAGTTTAGAAATTGCAGAATTTCTGTTTGCCTTTAATGAATATTGTCATGTTAAGCTTAAAAAGATGTAATCAGTATTTATATATGATATATCATGTCATTAACAATTTAGACAAAAAATGAAAAGTATAGAATTTGAATAAAATTTATTATTTTACTTTCTAATTACTGTAATTACTCATTGTGAATTATTTGTGAAATGATTGGATTGTGTAAATAAGTCTAATAATTTTAAATTAAAGTGTGAGGGTTTGTGTATTTTGTAATAAGGAGAGTGAGAACAGTAAAAAGTTAAATGTGATCTGATGAGCGTCGTAAAAGGAGTAAAATGGGATTTGAAGAGCCAAAATAACATCTTTCATTTCATTTCCCCTCATTTCATTTCCTCTTGATGTTCTTCCTCATTAGTCAATCATGTGTAAAATAATAGTTGGTCGGAAGTGCCATAATTTGGAGAAAACTCACCCTGTAAGTTCATTGCAGGGAAAGATGCCGAAGGATGATGTCTTTGTTGGTCGTGTCGCATTACCCCACATTGGCTCCCGCCCATCCCAGAACCCGGGTAGCCGCGAACATTACCAGGGGCATATCTGTATCCTCCGACCTGCCATAAAACATATTTATCTAAATTTTCATAAATAATTAAATTCCCAGATTTTTAATCTATCTTCCATTTATCCATTTAATATTTAAACTTTTTTTTGTCCCGAAAATACATTTAAATACATGTATATTTATAAGAAAAATAAAATTTGAGGGTTTGGAATTTGAAAAATAAGTAAAGAAAACCTTTTGGCAATTTACCTGAGCACAGGCGGATAGATCAGCATATGAACAAGCCATGTTTGACAAAGCGGCGGCTCCCGCAGCGGCCGCCGCCGTCTCCATAGACCCCGTCACTCCGACGCCGAGCGAACCAGCAAGTCCACATGACTGAGGATCGAATGAACTTGCCTGGTGATGATGGTTGATGTAACTGCTGTAATCCATTTTGTTCTTTAATCTTCCTCACTTTATATTTTTAAAGGGCAATGTTTTATTCACTCCGCCGAAGATTGGAACTGTCAAGAAGAACAAAGGGAGGAGAAACCGTGTTCAAATCCAATTTCCTCCACTGGAGGACTTTGACCGACGTTTGGCGGAGATGAGGAACCTCGTTTTGGGTGAGATCAATTCAAAATGGAGCAAATCGGATTATGGAATGATGCGAGGAAGGTTTAATTATATTTTGAGGCGAAGGAAGGATCCTTTTTTCTCGACCCGGGTCCTCGTTCTCCCTCTTGGAAGATTATATATAAAATAGTCTGAGAGATAAACGAATTTTGCTGTTAAAACGTTCGCCTCTAATTCAATTTTGAACCATTTCCCCTTTATAAAGGGAGCTATATATTCCTCAACTAGGATCCGGGAGGGCGGGGAAGCCCGTCCCGGGAGGAGCTTCTCCCTTCCCTCCGACCAATCCCATACCATCCGCAGACTCACACGGGACTCGAGAGAAAATCGAACGGCCTCATCCGGCCCTTTTCTCTCATTTTTCATATTTTCAACAGGTATTTTCCCAAGGACTGGAAGACCAGATAATATTATCCGCCCAAGATTTGATTATCGGGAATAAAGATGGGCGATTAAAGGTAAAGGCTCATCTCCCTCCACACATCCCTGAGTGAGGATCATTTACTTTTATTATCATGGCCTTCCTCCCCAAATCTTCTTCTCAAAATTGTTATTTCCCCTTTCATTAGACCACTCTGCTCCCATTTGACCAGATTTACAATATGCCCTTTCACATTCACAATATCGTCTCATTTCCATGATTCATCTCTCTTCAACATCTTCCCTCATTCCAAGATCTTCAATTCCAAGATCTTCAATTCCAAGATCCTTCCTGGACCTTTTGAGCCATGGCAGTTTTGCTTAGTTTTAGTAGAAGAACGAAACCAAGAGACTTTTATTTATTTAAGTGTAGGAGGGGGTGGAAATATATTTTAGCAATACGACACGATGAGTCAATGGGAATGGAGCTGATTCCCACGAAGTGTTTTCTCCCATATGTAACTCTAAATGAATGGCGCCAAGGCACCCGATTAAAAATTCGGAGAAAGGAGGGTAAGTGAAGGCAGAGAGGATGGGGAATTTGTCGAGGGAGCTGATTTGAATTCATACGGCAGTTAAAAAGCATGGGAAAGGGAAACATACGGCATGGGGTGTACCGAGCTCGGAGTCCTTCTATCATCTTCCTGGACCCTCCGCATCCCCGTTCCCGGAAAAAGGTCATACATCCCTCATGGTAAGTAGGATTTTATTGGTGGCCGGAGAATTCCTCATGGATTAATGTCCCCTTGTGCTCCGACGGCTCAAGTGTGCCGGAGTCAATTGCGGATTACACATGTAGGATGAGCAGGTTGTTCCTCGGCCACTTCCCATGACCTTCCCGGGCACATATGGAGTCGTCGTTGTAGTTGGAGTCGAGTGCGGTGTAATTGAGTCGCGTGGTGTCGCAGCGGCATTCCTCCTCAGGGCGGACCTCAACGGCCTCCCGTCCCACACCCAAAAGATTTCTAGACTTGGAAGGATGATGTGATTATTCGTGCCGAACGTCGTCCTCAGATCCCAATCGACTCCCCGGGAGGAAGAAAAGGCAAATGGCATGATGGCGAAAAATCCTCAAGGGAAATGACATCCACGAAGGATGCTCCCATTGATCTTTTCGGGAAAGAAACAGTGCAGCAGTTCCCCCCATCAAACTCCCGAACCTCCCTTTTGTTTTCTCTCACCGAGAAACTGAAAAGAGTCAATATTGGTCTCTGAGCTTCCCACTGGCCTCCTTCCACCTCATTCCCACCACCCGATCTTTCAAACAACAACTCCAGTAGGCAAATAAATTCAATCCGCATTCCTCTGCTTAAACATTTAGATATGATTACATGAAATGACATATCAATATATTATATGTACTTTACATTTTACATCATTATATGAAATTTAGTCCCTTGCGTACTGACAATGAAACTTTATTATATAAAACTATAAAGAATGTAAAATCTATGAGTGAATAAACATATGAACACATGTGGATACTCTTAAGCCATATAATAGTACGTATAATATAGCCATTGTATAAAGGGCGAAATTCAATCATGGATGGAACTCTTGAATGGGAAATGAGTCATGAGTAATTAAGATGTTTAAGTGATAAGTGAAATAATGTGGAGGTGAACTCTGTTCCTTGTGTGTGAGTAGGTGAGCAAAGTGACAGTGAAGGGGAGGAGGAGACCCGGGGACAATGACGAATCTACGAGAGACAGTCTCCCGAATTAATTTTTCCGAGTGGAATGTGATCATTTATTCATGACGGGGAGCACCATAACTGTGATTAAAGTTACAGGGGGCAGATCCCATAAACCCTTGCGCATCTACAACTTCTTCCACCACATTCGGTTGGGGAAATATAACATTCATTTTCGCCACCCGAGAGGTCCCTCAGCCCTTCTCCCAATTCTCTAATTAACTGCAAAGTGTGTCCTCATCTCTAATTTATATTTATGGCTCGCTACTCGCTTATCCACTCTCAAATCAGGCCAAACTACATCATGTCTCTATTACCCTCCCCATTATCAATTTACAAATTCCCTTTAAATCTCATCTAGGACGGATCCGCCATTAAGATCTCAAATACCCAAATGTACAATCTACTAATAAATAATCATATAGTATGTAATATCCTCATTGGCTAATTATTCTTTCGATCGAGTTAATGCGATCAACCAGCATGAAAAGGTTGGTTGCTAAACAATGGTGTAATTAAAGAAAGTCGAGAAAAGAGGAAAAGATAAATAGAAAGTGTGCGTGAGTATTTAGGAACGAAGGTGAGTTGGGTGAAGGGTGAAGGGGATTTATTTGTATTTCCAGAGCCCAATGCTCGTGAGCTGAGAGTGATCAGGCTTCCCAGTGGAGGGCCGAATTTCCACTTTCGTTTGCTTTTTCTCCTCCTCCGTCGCTGGCGGGTTGGAGGCAAACAAGGAGACTCAAGATGAGACTCTCTGTTTGCTCAACTAACGAGAAGGAAGGGTAAAATCAAGTTAGGACAGACCACGTCAGTCTCTCAGAGGGAAACGACGACTACCCGCTGCTGTTGACACTCGTCTTACCCTCAACTACCCGACTCATAAATAAAAGAACTCCCAAGTATCACTCCTTCCCTAATCCACCCATTCAACAGACCTTAATGTATGGAAATTCAAAATAGACCAATGTCTGGTTCCAATTCCCTTCTTTCATAACGCTCTTTTAAATGAAAATTTGCAAAAATTGAGATTACTTTTACTCCAGAGATCAGAAGTAGAAAAACTCTTTCAATTAATTTTTGTAGTCAACAAATACATACAATTGAGCTAAGCTACAGTTAAGCTACTTATAAGAGCTTTTTAAATGTTAATTCTACATACTCTATAAATGATAAATAGTAAGTAAATATTACCAAATTAAGTATTTATCATGGTTAATACTAACGCTAGCCAGAAATTGTAATTACTTTAATAGCAGTAGTAGTAGTTTTTTTAAATTACAAATACCATATTTTATGTACAACATACAAATATCAAATAAGATTGATCAAGCATGTAAGAAACTCCAATGATGAATGTTTCTATAATAAAAAATCACTATTTTTATAAGTGACAGTGAAAAATGTTCAAATTCTTTTTTTTCTGTTTGCATTTTCAGGTTCTCATTTATCAAAAAATTAATGGATTGGGAAATTTTTATTTTATATGGGATGTATCCTCTTGGGATATTAAATGTTACATATAACAAAGTTAAAGTACGTACATATTAAGTTAAAGTATGTTACATACCTACATATTACAGTTGAAACAAAATTTGTAATTGTAATAAATAATAAACATTAAGCTTTATGTTGATGTTTAACAATGTTGGAATGAGTTAAAAATGATAAGAGTACAATTTATATTTTCTATTTAAATCATACAAGACCAAATGTTAAATGTTATATATACAGAATATACACACATCTACAAATATTATGTATATAACGTTTATTTTGAATAGCTAAAGTACTTGAAGGACATCTGGACCCCAAATTTGAAATGAAAAGAAGAGGGTTTGTTCAAGGCCTTTGAATCTACGGTCAGTTTGGGAAGGAAATGAAGGGTGGCTCTTAGCACGTGTTTCAGCCTTCACGAGGACGCAAAAAGAGGCCTTTGCTCCGTCCGGTCCCTGGTTCATGTTGAACTGAAATATTTATTTACTAGGTATATTATATGTATGGTACATTTTGTAAATAATAAATATATTGTAGAGTAGGTATGCAGATTTCCGAAATAATAATTCTTACGTAGCTTATAATATAATTGTAAAATGAATACTAGTTATAAAATGTGCATAATTAAACTGAAAATATAATTTGAGGAGAATGATTTTTTACCATCTTGACACATAATTTGGGTTTTTCATAAAGAATGACTAATTTTCATCCTCCATCCTTCAATTTTCATCAATTTTTAAGAATTTCAGACCTTAGGGTCAAGTGTTAGAATAGAATAAATAAATAAAATAATAAATCAGAATATTCTGAAACCACATTATAAATTCTCTATAAAATGCTGGTAGGTAACTGTTAGCAAGTTTATTTTCTTTTTCTTTATTCTTTTAATTCTTGGTATTTCTTTTAATTCTTAGTTAGTTTATTTGAAAGTAAAAGATCAAGGTGCATTTGGTTTTGACTCAAAAACCTCAATGTTTTTGGTTGTAAGAAAAGCGTATAATTTATAGCAGGGATTTGTTGTATAGAAATGGAGTTAGACTTGAATGTTAGGACTTTGTAGTCGAGCATGACATTTAAATGAATTATATAAGAATAGTGTTCATTTTGAGGGTTTGGGTGCATCGGGTTTGGGTGAGAAGAAAGGAAGGGTCGGACGCGTGGCTTTCCGCCGCGGGAGTCATTTGGCTCGAGCCGATGTGATTTCTCAGATCCAGTGGAGGAAGGTCGTGGAGTGGATCTTGAATCACAGTCACAACGACCGTGATTCGAAGGGCGATCAAGGTCTTCAGACGTATTTGAAGGAAGCCAGGTGTTGTTCCAAGGGTCCCAAAAACCGACCCTTAGATCTATTCAAACTCCCCACGGAAAGTTTCTTGAGGAAATGCCCTTCTTTTGTCATGGAAGTAAAAAGAGTTTGAATGTCTGGGAGTGGATCGTGGACAGCTGGCGTCTTAAATGCTTCCTCCCCAGTCCTACACTTGATCTGCCCCGAATGGAGTCTGGCCCATCTTGGGGGTTTAAAGGGCCAGAAGCCCTGAGGTAAGGGTACTACAACCCACTACTACGAGATACACACAGCCGAGACATTGACCTTCTCTTGTACACACAAACCTGCTAATCGCTACTATCACTCCACTATCCCACTTTTACTCCCTGGGACCAAAGGAGTCGATTAACGACGTCTTTGCCCCATAACCCATCTGTTCCCTTTTCGAGAGATGTGCTGGACACTCACTCCTTCCTATTAAGATTCTTGACCTCACCACTTGCAAGATGTTATTTATCCTAAGGTCACTCAACTATTTTCGCAATAATTTAATCATAGAGTCTTCCTATCCGATGGTCATTCAACTGGACATTTCAACAACGCCTTCCTTATGCTTCACAAAAGTACAAAAATTAATGATTCGGATAATTCATGCTAATAATTAGTGAGGAAATGGGAGTTGAACAAAATTCTTCAAAATCCACTTCTATACCGAAAATACAATATTAATATTTCTATAATATCCATAATATGATAAGTTTATTAAATAATTAATAGTGCATACAGTAAATACATACTATATTTAGTAGAGTAAATATAAAAATATACCATGCTACTATGATGTTAAATATGTACGATTATATGACCATAATTCACGAATTTATAATATTTAATTTTCAAAAAATTATGATAATATCTCATTTATTTATTGGTAATTTTAGTACAAGTGTAATTTTAAATGCATTAAAACTTCATTCCAGAAGTTTCGTTTAAAATAATTATTTTATTAATTAAAGATGTAAAGTAATACTGTATATCGTATATACAATGTAATGATATGCCAAAAAATGACTCCATTTGCCAAAACATAAAGTAGGAATAGAACATGTGTGATAAATTGTCAGCATTCCCAATTATCGGCAAAACCTCACATATGGAATTTGGAATAGAGGATTTTTTGAGGCTGAACATCTTGCAAATGGAATTGAGAGGTCAAGTCGAATGCCAAAAGCCACTGGCCTCTTTGAAACAACAACAAAAAGAGTGCATAAGAACTTGATAGGATGCGTAACTGCGTATTTAAAATTTACATAATCAAATGCTTCAATATCATTGTCATATTTTGAGCATTTACACTTGTCATATAAGTATTTGTAATACTACTAATGTAGCTTTACTAACTTTGCCTTCTAATAGGCTGTAATTGAAGCGTATTCTTTTATTTACTCATGGCATTACCTATCAGTAATTTGTTTTTGGCAGCTCTGTATTTATACTGACAATTACGCCTATAAATTCTAACCCTAATTCTTTTCTTACAACATTGAGGGGTTTGGCACACGATAATCGGAGTGTTTATTGTCTAATGACAATCATTTTAATCTCTCGTTTCCTTCGAGTCACTCGCTCTCATTTGGAAGTTGGAATGGAAATTAATTTCCATTTTATTTCTTCATGCTTTCAAGGATGGAAGATGAATAAACTTGAGAAAAAGATAACATTTAAATCTTTGTAAAACAAATTCATTTTCATGCTAACTACATACAAGTATAGATCAAATTCTTAAATACAATTTTTAAATACAAAATGGTAAATTGATGGAAAATTTTCATTGAAAATTTAAACAAATTTTTCTTTACAAGCTTTTCATAGATTTGACTAGAAAGTTTTGTTTGTAAATATATGGAGATTGGGATATATTTATGTACCTATATTATAGGAATGCATTCAAAAGACATTTCAAAGTACCATACATTACTAGGTGTATGGTATATGATTAAGCATTGAGGTAACCTTGTAAATAGTCAAAGTACTTTGTATGTTTACCTTTATGTTGATCATAGGTATAAAGGATGCCTTGTTCTAATTAGTAATTAATATCGACTAAAACAACTATGAATTGACTTTTATGCATACATACATAAGTACATACATGTACGTTAAATATACTTACACACAAGTATGTTTTATATAAGTACAAGTATTAATATGTGAATAAATAGTAATATGAATATATGATAATTTCACTTTGAATTTGACAAACTTTAAACAACCTAAATGCCATCAATATAAGACAACAACTTGTTGTACTCCTTCAAAACCATAATCTTCAATTTTCCTAATAAATGTGTTTTATTGGGAATTTCCGTGGTTAAAGTGAGATGATTTATTTGATCGTGATGGCTGGAGAGGAAAGCGTCTCCTGTAATTGATATTGAATGGTGTTGGGTCCTGGGTGGAGGAATTGTTGATCGGACGGTCAAACGAATGGCGGGCGAAGGGTCGAAATGCGTGGCCAGTGGCTCTCCATATCCCTCGTGAAATATATAGGGAGGGCTTTAAGGGACCACTACCGAAGGGAGCATTGTACGTGTCGAGGGAGCGAAACACCTGGCCGGCATGAGGGTTCTACTACTACGGCATTTCCCTCGAAGGCCTCCACCGCTCGAGCTCGCCCCTCTAAACCCTCATTGAAGGCTTGGAGGTACGTAGTGGATAATCCAGTGAGCTTCCTCTCACAATACACCGGCAGCTGATTCCTCCAGGAAAAAATCGGTGTAAAAAAAGAGGGGGATAAGTGGCAGGAGGGCCCTATTTGGATCCGACGTTGGCCCACATTACCTTCAGTCGCGTGCCACCGTCGGGCCCAGCAGCTCCTACTCGCCCGCACTTGTTCCCATACCATGGTCATTGGGCCTTCGTAAGAAACCAACCATGCAGCCGACAGTGTGTGTGACCGAGACCGGAGTCGGGGAACAAACCCCGAGTGACCTCCCATGCTGTCAACCCAAAATCCCCATACTCGCCGACCTCCTTTGCTCCGAACCGCCCGACGAAGAACTCATGAGGAGTATCCATGGAGGAGGAAACGAGGACTTGGACGACCATTCCGTCCAGTCCTACTTCGACCCCGTCCTTCTCCATCATCCACAAGTCATGGGGAGACTTCGGTTCCTCGAGAAGAGAGATGACAAACCACGGGACTACTTCGCCCCACTCAACTCCAAAGATGACATTCTTCCTTATATGAGGAAAGTTGTTGCTTCTTGGATGCTCGAGGTGAGAAAAATTCAATATAATACAAATATTTCATTTATTATATTGTATAGGTTTATATACTGTATATTATACTGAATATTTGTAATATTGTATTTTATAAATTCCAATTAATTTCCTTTAATTGATTACTTATAAATATTGATTCTTATTGATTGATTAATTATGGTCGATTATTCGATTTCCATTATATTGTTTTGCAAATATCCAACAATTAAGATTTTATTTATTATTGAATTCTAATCATTAGAAAATTTTTGTCTTAGGTTTGTGAAGAGCAAAGGTGCGAGGAAGCTGTGTTTCCCTTGTCAGTTGCCATTCTTGACCGTTTTCTCGGGTGCACTTATATCAAGAAGGAGCAATTGCAGCTCGTGGCCTGCGTCTGTCTTTTACTTGCCTCTAAGACGAGGCAGTGCAGTCACTTTTCTCTGGAGCTCCTATCCTGGTACACAGACAACAGTGTTTCGAGTCAGTCCATGCGGGTAAGTCCTCCTTAATTAATCACGAAAAGGAACAAATGGATCCTTAATGATTCATCTGAGAGGATGTGAGGTGTGTTGGGGTTAAGAATATGTATCATCCCCTAAACATGTTTTCATATCCCCGCACCTTTTCCGCTCCTTCGGCATGCGTCAGCGATCAGAGAGCGGAAGGAGGTTCAGCGAAACTGAAAGTCAATTTCCTTCGCGAGTTTCTCGGCCACTGGGTGAGGAAAGTCAGGTGGAGTTCACTCATTAAATATAACCGGCCAGACAACTACAAAATTAAATAAGGAACCACGCCTCTTATATTACTTAAACTTAAATAGAAAAACTCTCAATTCCTACAAACCCAAACACTTTGCATACAAACAACTTTTCCTACATTATGCATTTTCTCTAAATTTACCATTGTTGTTATTCCCGACCTTTTCAATACCAAAAAGTAAACATGACACTCTTCGACAATTCACAATTGTTCTTACCATCAAAATTTCAAACTTGTATGTGATATCAGTATAAGTATACATATTAATAATTATCAAAGAATTTCATAAACTATTTGCGTATCTTGGACTAATCGCGATCTTTTACTTACATAAACAATTGGTCTCAAATTATTTTATTTGTATGCAAATGTAATTTCATATCATTAGTCTTGCGGTCAGAAATTGAGGGTTAGTGGAACTCCTATTGTATTTACTTGTGAGTAAATGGATTGTTTAAGTGGATTAAGAAGGATGAGGGAATTGAGAGGTAGGTGTGTCTGGAAAGGACGCTCATCCTCCATCGGAAGTTGGGAATTAACTTGCGTTCCAGGTAGGACCATATGTATCATCATTATGCTTACGTGTATCATCATTAGTGTGGGAGACCACACGGCCGGAACCCGGCCCATATGCACAAGATCGCACTTCATACACAATTTATCGCTCCTGACTCTCTGCCTCCGTCCACGTGTCCTTCCTCTCTCATTACTCCTTCCGAAATTGAATTGCCAGTAATGCCCTCAATGGCTCCTTCTTCATTTGCTCCCATTTACCTATCCAATACTCACCCATGGCAGTCATACATGTAAAGAGCGGCTATGTGGATTTACATACATAAGCTGACCGGATGTCGTCAAGGGCTCGAGTATCTCGACCGCTATCTCTCCACCTCTGCCATTAGGGCAAGGAGCCTATTACCATCATCATGCCCTTTCATATTCATATCTTCAGACAATGACTCCTTCACCAATCTGTATATGAATACCGACCCTTAATAATAAAACCAATGAATGAACTCGACCGTATGTCTCGGAATGATTTGAAAATGTGTATGCATAAATGCATGGATGGCAATGGCAATGATAACTTATACTTACTCTTACATATTGTATGTAATGTTGAGTATATCTTCTGCACATGGTATTATCATTCATCCGTTGTTCCTCCAAGAAGCTCCTTTAATAGCTCTCATATCTCTTCCATCAATCACGAACGGAGAGTGTAAATATTCAACTCTCTTTGTCTTCCCAGACATGAAATACGTAATTGAGGGAGCGTAAAACTCCTTTCTCATTCAAAACTTTCAATCCTATGATTAAATTAACTCTCAATTAAAAGATGAATGAAAAGTCAAATTCTCCATTTCCACTCCAATAATCTCAATTCGATCAATGTTATACTTATTATTATAGTCAGAAATAATCCCATATAATCAACCATGTGAATAATTGTGAATAATTCCATATGAAGGATTCCAAGATTTATTGAAGGCAGGACAAAAGTGTTTTATATGAAAGCATCGGCGTGAGAATTCGGGTTTCGGAAGGTATGGGATTTTGAGAAGTCCGAGGAGGACAAAGAGGAGGGTTATTAGATATGGAGCGAAGATGACGGGTGTTCCAGTTGTGGAGTCTGGGAGCATGGAAGTTTGAGCAGTCACTCCGCGAGTCCATCACCTCCATCCCGAGAATAGGATAATAGAAAAAGGGACCCCGACCCTCCTTTCACTATTCCGACCATTCCGGGGATATTTTTCCATTCGGAGTCTCCAACCTTTACCTTTTTCTCTTTGTCCAACCCCTGGGAATCTGGTCGAAGAGCCCATGTAAATGTAGAGTAAGGAAAAGGAGGTCGATCATTCTCAGGGTCCTGCAAAAGAATTCCCTATCCATTCTTCCCGATGTGGTCGACATGAGGATTGAGAATAGTTCATTATTTCCAAGGTGGTCAGCCAAGTGATGGGAAAGTTCCAAGTTCTTTCCCTTGCTGTCCCATCAATACTCTCTCATTAGCACTACTTTGATAAATATACTCAATGAGAAATACTCCCTTGATGAACTTTCTTAATCAAATCATGTCATATGGCAGACAAGAACGTACATAAAAGCCATGGACCGGTATTGGCATAATATGCAATTGAATCGGTATCGGTATTGATTCCGTCGAGTGGCACAATATTGGCCCGTTCTTTATCTCTTTGTTTTATATTGACTATCATTTTATTAAAAAAAAATTTTAATTGGAAGAGCGGAAGTCAGAAATTCCCCTCATGGTCTAAGAGAAAGAAACACATGGAGCTGGAAGAAAAGCATTGAAGAATACGCAGGATGAAAAAAGTGAAAGGTGGCACTTTGTTTAATTAAAATTTCCACTGCTGATACATATATATTAATATATATTTCTTATTTCCAATGCTCTGAAAAATATTTATTTTAAATTTAATTGTTAGAGTTAAAATTCCTTTAAATTTTGTGTCTATTAGTTAAAGACAGAGGAAGTATAAAAATGGATCCAATTTATGTTGTCTGACCGTGAGTGTGTTATTTGACGGAATCATCTGTTCTGAAGTTCTATTATAGATTGATAGATTACAACTGGGAGTTTGTTGATATGTCTGGAGGATTGTTCCATGCCGAGAAGGTATTCTTTCCCAACGAGTGTGGAGAGGGTGAAGAAGGGGCCAGACTTGACTCCCCACCTCTACAACCTTCACTTCCACATGTTGATTCGGGAGGAAATCAAGCTAATTAGGAGGCACACCT
The DNA here is from genome assembly GCA_034687125.1 of Neelides folsomi. NCBI lineage: Eukaryota > Metazoa > Arthropoda > Collembola > Neelipleona > Neelidae > Neelides > Neelides folsomi. Next base: position 139,281 of record JAQGBZ010000084.1, read on the forward strand.
GGTTTCCTCTTTCATGTTTTCCTCTTATGACATTTATCTTCAAAGGAAGTGCATCATCTTGGCAGGAAGTGGAATCTTCCATACGCACTATTTACTATACCAAAATCATACCTCTTTGCCCCAATACGCTAAGTAAACTCGGCCTAAATATGAATGAATGGAGCATTAAAATATAAATTTCCATTGCAGATATAAACTCGCACGTAAGTACAAGAATGTACATACATAAATACTCTATACCTATACTATCACATACATACATATTTAATCATAATAACTACATACATAAAATATTTTCATAACTATACAAAATATTGTATTAATATAAACATCTTAATATTTTACTTATATGAAGAAAAATTCAATGAGTGCGTATTAGAATATACATTCATGTCTTAAAGATATGCATTCAGACAAGTTGTATAGTTTAATATTTAGGTAATAGTTCAGGGTTATCTGTAAGTAAAGGATTGTTAAAAAGTCCGAAGTTTTCGCCATCCATGGATGCGTGACATTTCACCCAAGCTGGACGATATGTATAATAATATCTCTGAAGCCTTTATTGCATGTGGGTTGTTATTAGGTCGTCTTTGGGCATTGTGATCGTTGGAGGATAACGAAGAGTATCCTCCTTCTTCTTCTCATTTCCTCCGGCCATCATCCGGTAGGGCGGCCGAGAGTTGCCTCAGCCATGACATCATTTCCACTTTCTTCCATCCTCCCCATCTCACACCTCACATCCTAATGAAGGCATAGATAATGAGGATCCTCTCTATTGTTGACAGTCCTGGGAACTCATGATCCTCTCGCAACTCAACTGGGATGTCAACCTCATCACGCCGACCGACTTTGTGGACTTTCTTCTCGTGAGGAGCCCTGGACAGCCGGAGGTTCCTTTGAAGAACTTCCAGCTCCTCAGACGACACGCCATCACCTTCATCGCCCTTTGTGCCACAGGTATGTAACTGTATTATTACAACCATCCGCAATTATCCAACTCTTTCCAAATCCAACGGAAAAACCAATTGACAAAATTCTTCAACTGACATTGAGGCCAAAAATAACCAATATATTACATTCTAAAGCCTTTTGCTCCAAAAACCCCAGTCGGTGACAATTACAAAGGGGTGTTTACTTTGGTCAACACAAAGGTCGTTTCTTCTCTTTCAATGACATGACTGTAAAGTTTCTACCCTTTCAACTACTTTTGTTCGAAGGAGAAAATGAGTTGATAAGGAGTCGAAAAAGGAGTGAAAAGGCCTAACGGTTCTAGTCAAACTCAAGAATGAAATGATGTGAAGTGGGGGATAATAAGAGTCATAAAATGGCCCTCCCTCCACGGCTCTTGTCATTTACAACCAGGCACACTTCTCAGGGGCTGAAGGAAAGTCTTGATATTATAATTGGGGAACCTCGGTGAATTATGAATTACGTTTACCCTCTCATCAGATCCACCACGTTTTGATTTAGATGCTGGGAAAAGAATCTCCAACGTCCAGCATATTATTAAATGGTGGAAAAACCATTAAATGGTCCTCCGTGAAAAATGATGAGAATTTTACCTCAAAGTCCTCTGAGTCCAAGGTAGCTGAATCAACAGAGAGATCCTTTATTCAGCTTCCTCCTGATCCATATTTTACTCCCCTTTTATACCCTTCTACTACAAGGATTTCAATACGGGAAAACGACTTGATGATGATCTGTACATAAAAAGAGTAGTGCAAATAGAAGAGACGTGAAAAATGAATGATCGAGCTCTCAATAAACCTCCACATACACCCCATGTGTACCATATATATTTTACCATATATTTTACCATATATGGTACCATATATGTATACAATACATCAGTAGGTATTTTGAGAATATAAAGGTCGTGTCGCGTTCCTCGGCCAGCTGAGGCTTCAATGTGAATAAAATGGGAACGTTATTATCTAACAAGTTGGAATTAGGAGGAGGCGAGAAGACCTACGATCACAAAACCTCTCGCTTCCTCTTTCAATCAAAGCCAAGGGGTGAGGAAGCGATGAGGAAGGTTAGGGCCCCTATTCAATCCTCATCCTTTTGTCAAGGATTTTTCATTCTCCTCGCCTTCTCAGACTCCAAGGCTCTTTTGATCTGGAAATTGAAGGAAGCCTGAAGGACCTTTGGAGAGCCACACGACCCACGTGGAATCCCAAGATCCATCCAAAATACTCCTCCGCAACTTCCTCTTCAATTCCTTTTCATACTGAGAGGAATCTCGTAGTATTACTACAAACACGGCGACCTTTCAAATTTAAAGGGCCAGGACCTTCAAATGTATTACGTGTGTGCTGAGTCTCAGGTACATAGTTAATCTCAAGGTAGATATGGACATCACCTTGTGTACCTAACCATCCCTACAAATGTTCTCATCATGTTAGATTAAGTTTTAACTACTTACTTACATACATAAAAGCAAGGAGAAACGGACCCTTGGTTTATCACAAGAAAGAAAAGATAAGGACCAGGGTTCTACTAATATAAAATTCACTCCGAGCCTTCCTCTTCTTTCTTATGTAAATAAATGAGTTGAATGGGATTTCTTTTGTCTCTTCTCTCCTCACAGAGAGTGAAAGGAATCGTTTGTTTTACATCCATTCAAGTCCTCATTCACTTTTTTGCATCGTTTTCTCATCAACCCTTCACATCACTTTCATTTGGAAATAAAGGCTTCTAAATGTAAAGATGTACAACTAACCGCTGACTCTCACACCAATGAAGAATCTTTAACCACTTGTGCATAATGACCATTTCTAACAGTACGAATTACTTATGCATCAATCCAATATACAATGCATCTGTATTATACTGATTCAAGATATTCCATATGTACATTTAACTGTACCATATACTACTATACTATACAGTTACCATATTTATTCGCTGATTAGACGCCCTCGTACATAAGACGCATATGAAATAACTACCTATACATGGTGATAATATATGGAGTCAATGTTGTCTATTCTTGTTGCTGGTTTAAAATCTTTTATAAATACAGATATTTAGCTTAATTTAAATTGCTTTTTTGCTTTAAATAACATTAAAAAGCATAGAAAAAGTTAAAAGAGTTGCCCAATATTGAACCTCAATATTTATTTGTTGCATAAGATGCCCTCGTAGATAAGACGCCCTCACTGATTAGACGCACCTACAAACCTTGTATAAGACGCGTCTTATCAGCGAATAAACAGGGTATCTTACATATTTATTATAAGTATTAGTCATGTTATATGGTATAGTTTCAATTCTTTCTCCTTAGAAAATTTATGTTGTACATTATACTAATTGCTTATATGTATGATATATTTCAATAATATAAGTATACCAAATGGTATGGTACTATATACTATACATTATTTGGTATCATTATATGCCGAATAAGATATCAGGATAGTTTGTATAGGAGTAAATATAATTTTCACCTTTCCTCGTGTAATGGGATAATTACAAGAAGGTAAAGGCTTGTCGATGAGAAAGGAAAAATCCTTTATGGACAAATGTAAATGAGATTGGAGATGGTGAGATGCCGAAGTTGAGTCCTTTATTCAAATGTATGGGATTTTAAATAGGCAGAATGTATAATGATATAATCTAGACATGGAGGAGCCTCTGTTTGGATCCAAACACAAAGTGTCTACTTGTATCTTTGGATTGAACCGTCATTCATAAACCCATCATCATAATGATAATGCGAGGAAGAGTTTGGGAGAAAGAAACCTTCAACTTTGTTCTTTAAACCATTCCGTATTCACTTTCATGATTATCAACCATAGGAAAAATGTTCAACCAGAGATTGACAACTCATTTAGTAATCATTTTAAAATCTTCTTTTATACATTTTACATTCAATTTAGTATTCGAATTTATTTGCATCTATAGGATCTATACATACAGTTTGTATTTGTAGTTCTATTGAACCGTTGCGTAAGATTCGATAAATTTATTGTTTGAGTTATTTGAGTAAATCGGTATGATGAGAAATATTCTCATGTGAATGTGTGTTAGTGTGTTAGCGGTATCAGCCTTTCATTTTATCCTTTTTTCTCTCCACTCATATTTCACGGGACCTTGAATGTGAAATTGAAAGTGGGAAAGACCCAAAAACTCGTAAAGATTCAACAATTTGGTCCTTAGGACCCAACGAGTCCTTGACTCTACTTGACTTCAGAGCAAATGTGAAACATGAAATTTTAAGGGAAAACTTTGTTAGATTGAAAAGATTTCAAGGGGAAACGGGAAATTTGAGTTGAGATGGATTCTCAGTTCAAGTGCGGAATCTGTCCATAAATTCCCATATATGCATTCAATGGGGCTCGTAATTTTGAAGGAGATAAAAGGGCCTTTGGGAGAGTGATTTTTAAGTCTTGTTCACTTTCCGATGGATTTTACTTCAAAAAGGGCCGGGATAGAGATATGATTCTCCATTGTGTCTCATTGAATGGGAAGCAACTCGAGACCTCACAAGCTTCCGACTTTCCCATAGAATCTTCTAAATTCATCTGCACATGAGAAAATCTTTTTCTTCCTCATCTCTATGTATCATATATTACAATATATTTGAGTCTCTCTCTATATATATGTATGTATATATATATTGAGATCCTCGTGGTGAGTTCATCATCACAAATTTAGTTGGACCATTAAGATAATAGTTCTTCGACCGAGACTACTTGGAGGAATCCCTGAGAAAGGGACGCAAAAACTTGTGCATTCCTCTCGGGAGGAAAATTGAATGTGGGCTAATCGAATCAATAAAAAGCATACAGGACATTTACAAATAAGTGTCCAAAGGGTTAGAAAGGAAACCCTGGGTTTTCTTATGGAATTGATCATCATGCCATTAACTACTTAAGCTTCGCGCAACCCTTAAAGGATCTTCAATTTGAACTTAAGTGTCAGAACCTCGGATCCTTTAAAAGGTATACCTTACCTTATAGCAGCGTATTATAGCGTGGATCGTATTTGGTCCAAAGGAAATCATTTATTCGCTCCCTACAATGATGTTTGTCATTTGAGTGGGCTTGTGGTAGGATTTTTTGCACTTTTGTCCCCACGGGTTGAAGGATTGACCCTCAAGGGGCGATCCCTTCCTGGTCAAGGGTCATAAAGAGGGAACATAAAGAGAATTCATCCCTTTCCCTACCTGCCCCCTTTAAAGGTCCAAATTAGGAGTGGTTGAATGGAATCGATGGGATTGAGGTCCCTGTGAATTTTGCGACTTGGGAAAATTCCATTCGAACTCTTCCATTAGTCCAAAGGTCCATGAAGGTGTACATCGGTGAGAATTATATTTGGGATAAAGAAGAGGTCAGGTTGTCCTCTTGGCCTACCTTAATCATCTTTCTCACACAACCTCAAATCCTCCGAGGAAAAAATAACACGCAAGAGGAAATTCTTTATTAATGGAATATGAAAATGGTTATAATTATTTCCTATGCCCTCCCCAAAATATTTATATGGTTAACATAGGGCTCAACTTAAATTTGGAGCATATAATATTTATACTATTTATACGTATGAATATCTTAAACGGAAGTTGATATTATGATTCATGTCATAAATATGAATCATACATTCATACATTGATAACTCGAATAATAATAAACTACTATACATAATAAACTGTAATAGTGATATACTTATTATACTATATTTACAGATATATGTCATACCATAGGTACAATATATGTATTTATATAGTGTATAATATGATATACATAGTATGTATATATGTAAAATGCAAATGCACAAAGATTTTCTCATGTACTGTTACGGACTTGAGAATTTAACCCAAGTTTATTAATTGAAAATATAAAAGTTTTATTAATGGGGATTTATGTTGTAATTTTTAAAAGTTAAAGGGTTGTTGTTAAATAGCGTAAAGGAACCGAATGTTTCACTACGATTAATATCATAAGTGAAGGGCTCCTGTGCAGGGAGCAACCCTTGAACACTTGAAAAGGGAAATACCCATCGGAGTAATGTTTTCCTGACTTATCGCTCTCCTGCATTCAAAGGCTCGATCAATTCATATCACCTGGTCCTCCATCCGACGTCCACCACGTTCCATATAAACCACATGTACAACTCCATAGTTATTTTTTCTTATATCCGCTCAAATGCACTAAGGAATGAACCGAGTGAATATAGGAATGGCGTAAATAGATTTTATAATTCTCCTGCTGCAATTCAATTTCAGTTGAAGTCAATGTAATTCTTTTCGCTCTGCTGATTATTCCTGCACCAGTTTCCGCTCAAATGGTTTATAACAAAATATCCCAATAAGAAATAGATAAAATACCTATATAAGGTATAAGATAATCATGGACTTTTCCAATTGGATCAAACTGACAATTTATTAAATATTACATCGTTTCTGTTTATTTAATTGTCAAAAATTATCACTTTCTTCTCATCTCTTTATTGTTCTCATCCCATGAGTGACACTATAATTTTTAAAATTACACTAGAGGTTTTTCCTCTTAAATATTCAAGAGATTATAATAGTAGGGTCGCATACCATAAAATTATAGATCCAGATGGTGTCCTGACTAATACTTCCGATTCATCATCATCATTCTCATTTAATAATTCAATCTTCACGAGGATCCGCGGAGTCACACAACTTCATTTTTACATATCACGAACAAACTCGGAAATGTTTCAATTTTAAATAACTGCTTAGGTATATCCATTCAAACTATTTACCTAAATGCTAATATAGAGACATATAAGTAATAGTAAAAGTTGTGTTATATCGAGTAATACATAAAATACTTTAATATAAATATAAATGTATGGAGATGTTTCCGCATAGGATTTTATAATTTATAGAGGGGAAGAATTTTTTTCCTCTTTTGTGTTCAAAGCAGCCGTCGATTCCTTTAAATAAATATCTAAATAACAGTATAAATAGCATTACTTTACACCCATTGGGTCAACATTGGGAGAGGATTTTAATGCGGAAAGTAGGTCTTTATAAACTGTCGTCAAATGGGCTTTCTTGAACTCATTGATTTATTGAAGTGAATTCCTTTCCATTCTCCTGGATTTTAAAAAGGAAGTCCTTTTCTTATATTCAAGACGAAGTGGGCGAGGACGGGAAGCGGCGTGTTCTGACTCTCACAATGTTTCCTTTCCAATGTCTCCCTAATTTGTTGTAATAATAAAAGGTTCTTTCGAATCCGTTTATTGAAATGGAACCGACGTGTCGAATCCGCCCGAGATGGACCATGAGAAAACGCCGCTGTTTTCTCCCCAACCACGAGAGGAAGTATTGAAAGAAAGGGAGAATCTTCACAATATCTCACCGTGATATCAAATGATTGCTCTCATGATCAAAATAGCGTGTCTGCTATTAATTCCCTTTCCTCTCATCTACAATTACTCTTCAATTACATATATAAGTACAGTTTAGATTTTATATATAAAATATATCTACTGCATGTATTACTATGTATGATATTTTACTATGCATCCTGCACACTCGGAGGAACTCAACTTTTCCCCTTTCCTGTTAGACAATGGGTCCTGGAATGGATTAGAAATGAATCTGGATTGGTCCGAGGTCTGTTGCGAAAGGTCTTCCAGAGATTCCTATCAATAGTGTCCAGATAAATTACGGATGCCCTCGAGAGACTTTGGTTGGTCCGGTGTAAAAGAATGGGAAGGGGAAGAGTCGCTGGCCAGGTGTCTCGATCTCCCCGAGTGTATCATCAGATGACGCAAATAATATTATTCCCCTTACAAACTGACCAGAAACGAGTTCAAAAACTCGCTCCCGTTTTTTAATTCACATCTACATTTCCATCCAGCATGTGTTGTTGATCTAACGATTTTTTAGGACCAGGAGATAAACGTTTTATTAATATGGATATGTTTAACACTTATGGGAGAAATAAAGGGTCATTTTATATCTGAGACCGGCAAAGTTAAACATGAATATTAAAATTATTCCTTTTAAAAACATTTACCGTTGATTTACCAGTTGGATTTTTAAAATAATGTCTTATAAGAAATTTGTTCATTTTTAATAATATTTAAGAGATTTAATTAAATTATATTTAAGAGATTTAATTTAATCACATTTAATTTAGTTATTATAATGAGACTATTTATTTATCTTTTAGAACCGAGATTCGTGGGGTTGAAACCTTCTCTTATTGCCTCATCGGCCATTTACACAGCGATGAGAGGAATTCGGAGAGAAGACGGTCGATTAGCAACTGCTTTGGCATCGATGGCTGACATCGCCCTCGACCAACTTGTCTCGATTTCAACTCTGATCGAGCAAGTGATTTCCACTGAAATGGCCGCCATCGAACAACAAACAATTGATATTTCTGCTCCAAGTGGAGTCAGCAAAAGCTCTGCAGTCGTCGCTTCTTCCTCGTCTTCAAAGATCTCATGTTCGCATTCAGACTCAGGGCAAAATACGCCGACTGACGTTCAAGACATTATCGTTTAATTACATTTTACATTTTCTTCGCCTTTATACCAAGAATCCTACGTGTCCCAGTGGTTTTATTGTCATTTTATTTTTACATACAGCTTTCATTATTTATACATATACATAGTTAGACTTTATTATTTATTAATTATTTATAATATCCAAATTGTAAGTATAAAAGTTCTTTGGACTGTTTCGTAAACTTACAAATTATTCTCTTTATCCAAAATACCAACTTGATGTTCAATTTAATTCTCAATTTAATTCTCAATTCAATTTATTATTGTTTTTCATTAGTTTACCTTTGCCATTATTTTTATATTTACATTATCTTGCAAAACTAACACCTATTTATAGGTATACCGTATAGCACTGAAAGATGTCCGGGTTTCGAAAGATATCCGGGGGGGCAAGGGAATATTTTAAAAGGTGTCCGGGGTTTCAAAAGATGTCCGGGTCTTATGAAACTATTGTTGTATATAGAACTTTTCTTGACCCTACTGCTCTTTAATCATTGTTTATCCAAATGCAACGCAGGCTATTTTGCACTGGTTTAAAATTATACACTGCACTGTTCTAATGTTTTAAAGAGGAATAACAGTAGGAAAAGTCGAGATTATTGCTTCAAAAGTGTCGAGACAAGGAAAATTATTTAAAGATAGCCGGATTTCGAAAGGTGCCCGGTTTCGATAGTTGTCCGGGGGTCGGAGAGAATATTTTTAAAGATGTCCCGGGATATCTTTCGGTGCAATACGGTAGTTTACTTACGTAATTAAACTCATTGTTAGTTAAAATAGCTAATTACTAACTATATTATTTAAAATATTGGCATTTGATTATAAACATGAATATAAAATTAAACATCTAATATTTAATTTAATTTTCGATTATAATGTACATTTAGGTATGTACAAATAGGTTACTATATTATTGTATATTATTATATTACTTAGAAATTACAATTCATTACATAAAATATACCAAATTGTTTTTATTAAATACGTATTATTTATACTTTAATTTATGTTACAAATTAGAAAAATGTATAAAATATTTAATTTACCAAAACTTGTTTGTGAAGGTTAGCACGTTGAAACGAATCTCTCCAATATAAGCTGCATTTATGGTGGTCAAGATTACCGACCTGTATTCATTTGTACAATTTATACCTAAATAGTTACAAGATGTTAAATTTTACATATTGTTATAATGTACATATTGTTCTTATATATACTTATACTATACACATATTTACGTATGTAGATGTATACTATACAATACAAGTATAAATAAATAAATATGCATATAAGGAGTAAGAGGTACATTTTGTATTCACAACAGTTGATTCCCTGCTCAATATTTTTATGTATCGGTTATCGTTACATTATACTCTATACTATAGAGCCAATTTTAACTAATTGTAAGTATTTGTAATTATTGAAATGTTAACATATTAATTACCAATTCTTATAAGATACTAAATATAATTGATATATTTAATTTATATAAATGATATCCTATAAACATATTAGTTTTAAACAAATTTCACTTACACTTACAATATATTTTGACATTGTATGGTATAAAATTGGTTTAATTTGAGGCACAAAATTGTGTTAATTTATTTCATGTTTTTCTCTTATTTCTTGTAAGGCCCAAAGAATCGATATATTTAACTATATAATTAATATGATGTAAGTAGGTATGTTATAATTATTTTGTACTTATAAGTATGTAAATTGTTATATTATATTCACTTAATACTCTAACTTAAGTTTAGTTATTTTTTCTTTAATTGCAGAGAAAATTTATGTTTCCCAAAGAAGAACGGACATGATTCTAGTCGCTTTCATGTTATTTTACACTTTTCTTATTTTACTTTTTCTACTCTTACAATTATCATGTATGGATTCTTTTTTTAATATTACATGTTACTAAATATAATGCTGCTAAATATAATGAAAGCATCTTTAATATTAAAAAAGTTTGCCAAGAGGCTTATTGGATTCTTTTGTCTCGTGAATTTTGAATGAAAATGAAACTAATAAAAACAATATAATTCCTAACTTATCGCATTTTATTTCTTATCATAATCACACTTACCCATTATTGTTAAGTGCATATTATAATATATGATATTATATTCTATAACGATATAAGGGTCAGCTACCTATTTAATTTAATTCAATATAAATATATATTTTACAAAGAACGTTATTAAAGTGTATGCAGCGCGTGGTTGACAAATTTTACTGAACCTCTCAGAGTCCTCTTTTGGGATGAAATTTAGTTATTTTGAGGTCGTTGATTTTCTCCGCTCTTCAAACCAACACCGCTTTTATTCACAATTCTCGGCCAGAAGTTTTAATCAAACTCTGCGCAATTGTTTTAATTCTTAAATATTAATTGGAAAGGCAAAGTCTGGGAGAATATCTTTTAACACGGTTTTCATTAGTTAGATTAAGTATTTAACTTCCTTCATTTTCTCGCCAATTATGTTTTATATAATTCTTCATGGGTGTATAAAATGATCGTCGGTGTGGAAGTTTTGACAAATTACAAAAGAGAAAGTAAAAGCCGCTTTCAAATATTTTTCTTAGTTTAGCATTAATAATTTGCCAACTTTAAGTTTTACACATTTTTATTTTATTCGCTATAAAATTTTAACCTTGGTATTGGGTTGTCATTTGGGGTCAACTTTGTCAAGACGCTTCATTCTTGAGATTGTAATTAATGAAACCAAGGGAAAATAATTTCGGAAGTCAAATGAATCGCAATAACGTTATTTAGAGAAATTTAACTTTATTTGAGTATTTATATTTCTAGGTTTAATCTGACCGGTGAAGAAAAATGGAGGATCTGACCCCTTGGGAAGGATTGATTCGAGAGAATCGAGGAACCGCAGATATGTATGAAAAAATTGGACAAATTCGTCAAACCCTTGAATTTCCTTGGCTTCGTCCGGAAGTCTTGAAGAATTGGAGCAAAAGTGGAAGGCCGCAACTGTAATAAAATTATCAAATTTAATGTTCAAATAATATACAAATGGTTTATTTGTCATTGAATTAAATATACTTATGATTTAATTATTTGATTATTCTAATTATTTTATTTCTCTTTTCAGGATCAACACCTGCGTCAGTATATTGAAAGAAAACTCGGAAATTGAAAGAAGTGAAGACAATTCGTCCGATTTCTTAAGTACAATTTTCAAATTACTCGCCTCAATTTTTTAATCATTAAAATTAAGAATTCATTAATGGAGGCCAATGTCTTTTGACTCAAATTTCAACATGATTTATTAGAAGCGGAAGAGAAAATTGGCTCCTTGTTGAGGAAGGTCCTCGTTTACGGATGCGAAGGTCTATTGAGGAAAGACGAAGTTATTGCAACTTTCAATGAACTCACCACAATTGATCCCAATTTGACCTCAATCCTAGCTGATGCCTTCAGCGTGGTCGATGTAGAAACGAAGAATGATGTAGGACAAGATGTGTCGAGTGCTCGGGAAAATTTCCATGCAATTACGCGTTCTGTCAATTTACTTGGATATCTTCTCAATGAACGCCTTGACATGGATTCTCTCCAGGACGCCGGAGTTGTATCAAGTCGCAAGTTTTTCAACCAAAAGTTCATCAGAATCAAAACAAAATTATAGTAATTCAACCAATCGCTATTATTTATTATTGACATATGATATGATATTTTATTATATTAAACTTTTTAAAAATCTACACTTGCAAACTAATAGAATAAATACCAAATGATTTATATGTTTTTGCCAACGAGGAATAATTTTTCATTTATTTTTTTTAGCTACAAACAACAGAAATTTAATTTATTTAGAGAAGAGACCGAAGGGTTTGCAAAACTTGTTGCTGAGCTAAATCAAGACGTTTCAAAGGTCACCGTCAAATACATGACCCAAGTGATACAATGCTTAATTGGTACGCTTTACAATTTACACATTAAATGTTAAGTTATGTGTTTATGGGGATTAATCCGATTCTATTAATAAATCAATTATTGAATTTAGGTCGATTCAATTTGGATCCAAATCGAGTCCTGGATCTTGTATTAGAAGCGTTTGAGTGTCAGACGAGGAGCGATTTCTTTGTCCCTTTAATAGAAAATTTGAAGCCCAACTCATCGACGATTTGTGAAATCGTTGGTTTCAAGTTGATATCAGTTGAAGGATACTCAGAATCACTATTTACCGTCGTTGCCCTCCTTCTTGACCACGGGGTCATCAGCATGGAAGAACTTTATCCTTGGGTTTATATTATAAAATATTTTTTTTATTAAAATTGTATAATAATTTTACCCAATATTAAGCATTACAACATTACCCAATATTCTGATTGTTTTCATTTTCAGTTGTCCCCCGACGATCGGTTGATTGAGAAGGAATGGGAAAGAGGAATTAAAGACGCGGAGGAATACGTGAGAAAGTCAATGGTTATCTTGATAAATAAAGAAGCCGAGGAACAAGAAGAACTTCAGCCAACAGATGAAACAGTAAGACAGTATTTAAATTCACAAACTAAGCTAAACTGATACTTAAATTAATTATTTAAAATTTTCAATTTGTATTCGATTTTCTAAACCTTGCATTTAAATTTAACAGCAATTGATGGGGAATCAGAAATTGAGTCTTGTGAAGGCGCTCGTCTCAATAGGAGCATGGCAAGAGGCTCAAACCCTCGCGGAAGGTTTGCCAGGATTCTTCTGTATGAGCAACAAACTTGTGGCTGTCAAATTAATTAACCTTTTACATTTCCTCATTCATCCACTTTACAAAAAGTAAGGGAGATTTAAAATTTTAATCATTATTAAAAAATTATGGGATTAGTGCTAATATTACTAATTTCTCATTCATAGAGTGAACAAATTAAGCCCGAAGCTCGGAATCGAAAATTCACTGAAGCTCTCAACCCAAAATGCGAAAAGTCCAAAGCAATGGTTCACATTTGAAGATTTGGATGAAAATGCTCATTTGTTCCAAACATTGGGGCCTTATATCTATCATGATCCCATTTTAATATACAAATTACTCCGAACGATGAAAGCATATTTGCTAGAAACGAAAGTAATAATATTTTAACTTGTAATTTGATTCATCATTCTTTTGGTAATTTGTTTTCCAATTATAATTTCTATTCCCAATTTTCTTGTACAGGGGGATCCAAACACAAGTCTTTATTACAAATTCGTAACTTTGTTCGATGAAGTGATTTTGCCAGCTCTCTGTTTCCTCGATTCCAATTGCGCGATTTCTGAAGAAATATGGAATGTGCTAAAATTCTATCCTTATTTCACAAGGTGAAATCATTTTTATTCAAACTTTATCTTTTTATTTTTTTCTTATTATTTTATAAACAAAAATGTTTATTAAATTCAAGATATCGACTTTATGGGTCATGGAAAGCAGACGGAGAAGTATTTCATCCATCGCTCCTCAAAAAGAAAGTGGATGTGATCAAAAAAGTAAAGCATTTAATGAGGAGAATCTCCAAAGAAAACGTCAAACCCATGGGAAGACAAATAGGGAAATTGTCGCATTCAATGCCGGCCATTATCTTTGACTATGTAAATATTACACATTTAAATTCTGTACTTAATACATTATTATTATCATTTGGTATTTCTTGATTTATAATGGTTTAATTTTTATTACTTTGATTTATAGGTCTTGTCTCAGATTCAGCTCTTTGACAATTTGATCAATCCCGTGATTGATGCTTTGAAGTTCCTAACTTCCCTTAGTTATGATGTATTAGGATATTGCATTCTTGAGGCTCTTTCGCCTCCTTTAAGCCCTGCCGCTGGATCTGTGGTAATTTAATAAATAGAGTATTTGCAAAATGTTATTGTAAAATGTTATTCTGCTTGCATTTAAAAAAACAATGTTTTATACATTTATAGATGCTCCTTCCGAATCGTCCGAGAACAAAACACGACGGTTCCACAATAGCCCCTTGGCTTCAAAGTTTAGCTTCATTTTCAGGAGCCATTTGTAAAAAGTATACAATTGATTTGATTCCTCTCCTCCAATACATTGCAAATCAACTGAAGACGAAGCAGAGCTTGGATCTTCTCATTCTCAAGGAAATTGTTCAAAAGATGACGGGCATTGAAGCTTCTGAAGACATGACGACCGAACAGTTGGACGCAATGGCGGGTGGTGAACTTTTGCGTGGAGAGGTCAGATATTGTACCTATAATTATGAAATGTATTAGATAAATGGTAAATTTATTATTTTATTAATTATAAAATGTATTTGAATGTAGGCTGGATACTTTGGACAAGTGAGAAGTTCGAAAAAGTCTTCTGCAAGGTTAAGAGAAGCCGTTTCCAACCACGATCTTGCTGTGAGTCTGTGCATTCTTATGGCCCAACAAAGAGATTGCATCATTTTTGATGAAACTCTCCAACTTCATTTGAAACTCGTCGGGAATTTGTACGATCAAGTAAGGAATCATTATAATTTTATTTAATTTGAATTTAAATAAACCTTCAATTTGTTTTCATTGTTGTAATTGAATACGATTTCTAATTTATTGTTATTCAATATAATTTCTTAAATAGTGTCAAGATACCCTTGTTCAATTTGGAACCTTTTTGGCTAATTCCTACACTGTTGATGATTATGCGAGGAAAATTCCTCCATTACAAGAACTCCTTGAAGAATATCACATCTCTTCTGACGTCGCTTTCTTCCTTTGGCGTCCTCTTCTCGGCCATTCAATCAACGTATTAAAATATTAAATTTACAATTCTCTAATTACTTGCATTACATGCAAAAAAACAGTATTAATATTTTTAAATTAATTATTTTAGACTAAATATGACGAACTTCGTAAGCTGGACAAAATGGGGAAGAATGCCCTACACGCTTCGAAAGTTAAAAAATATATGGATGCCACGATCATCGTCCTTGATCCTGTTGTGACTACGATGAGGAATTTCCTTCCCATTAAAACCTGGGATGATATTTCGCCCAATTTTTATGTCACCTTTTGGTCTCTAACACTTTATGATTTATACGTTCCGAAAGAGGCATACACGAGAGAAATTTCCCGGATTCGTGCACTTTCCGTTGCAGCCGGTGAGAATAAAGATTTAAATTTTAATAAGAGGAAAAAGGAACAAGAACGATGTGCAGCCCTCATTGATAAATTACTCGACGAAGAGAAGAAACAAAAAGAACACGTGGATCGGGTCATGGCCAAATTGAGCGAAGTGAGTTTGAAAATAACTTTAAGCATTAATTTACTTTTTTTTATTTTAACTTAATTATTATTATTTGTTATTATTATTATTTTGTATTATTTTATAGGAAAAAGAACATTGGTTTGCTTCGAGAACAGCTAAATCGGCAAAGAATGAAGCTGTGACGGCTTTTCTCCAACTTTGCCTTTTCCCACGATGCATCTTCACAGCTCCTGATGCTCATTATTGTGCTCACTTTGTCAATACCATTCATGCATTGTCGACACCCAATTTCTCAACCCTCATTTGTTACGATAGAGTATATAAAAATTGTCCAAGTAGAGTGTAGAAGTATATGTTGGAAAATATTGAGGATAATTTCATTAATTAGAAACATTTGGATTTATATTATTTTTTAGATCTTCTGTGATATCATCTACACCGTTACATCATGTACGGAGAACGAGGCCAATCGGTATGGAAGATTTCTTTGTGCTCTTTTAGGGACCGTCATGAAGTGGCATGGAGATCGGGCCGTGTTCGATAAGGTAAATATTTACACAATTAAAAATATTCAGAAATTTTAGAAATTTTAATTAGGAGTGTGCGAGTTTCCCCGGATTTGTTACAAAGTTTCGGGCGGCGAATACGGCAACGACTGAAAGCAACGATCACGTTGATTATGAAAATTATCGCCACGTTTGTCACAAATGGCATTATAAAATTACAAAGGTAATATTTTTATATAATTTTTAAAAACTTATACTTATTATTAATACCAATTTATACATACCTATGTATGTACACTAACACATTTTTAAAATTTATGTTATACCATTCATACAATAAATATTTTATTTCTTTTTTAGTGTGTGATCGTCTGCTTGGAATCGAAGGATTTTATTCAAATTCGAAATTCCCTCATTGTACTTAAAAGAATTCTTCCATTTTATCCCAAAGTGACCAACTTAGCTAATGCTGTTGAGCGATGGATCGAAAGAGTAAATAAAATATGTGGATAATATTTCCCATTTTAAAATCCTTATTGATAAAATAAAAATGAATTATATTCATTTTTGAAATTTTTAGGTTCGTACGGAGGAGAAGGACAAGCGTCAGGATCTCTTTGCTCTTGCCACGAGCTACATCGGGAGACTAAAGGGTAGGTGGAGTTCGTTGATTCCTGAAGAGGAATTTCATCACAAAACGACGCCAGCAAAGAAAACAGCTGCAGCAGCCGCCGCTGCAGCAGCTGCAGCTGCTGCCACCACCGCAACGGTCACCCCAACTTCTCCGTCGACCACCACCACGACCGTGAATAATATCAAGATTGAGCCAAAGGAAAGCCCACCACCTAAAAATCACACCAACTCGACAGGATCCCCCGTTGGACTCAAAAAGAAGCCGGTGAATCTTGACGATTATGATTATGCACAAATTACTTGCCATCACTAAGCTTAACTTTCTTGTGCGCCTTTACAATATTTTACAAAAAAAAATTTCTTTTATGTCACATTTATTTTTATATTGTGAAATATTACTTATTAAGTATTTTCCTATACATCTTTTCCCTCCAAAGATACTCACAGGTGCTTACATTGGTAATATTTAACAGGTATTAATTAATCTTTTCTTCCTACCCAGATAGGTACTAGGCAAAAATTTATAACTTATAATTTAAATAGCTTTTAGGAAAAATTGTCAATTTACAAAAAACCGAGTTTTTTTCTTATTTTTTTCTTAACTATGTATTTATATATTTAATTGTTCATTTTGAATGCTTTACTTGTCAAAATTAAGTGTAATTTCCTAGTCCTGAGATGTCTGAGATGTGTGCGATTAGAAGATTATGTATGGTATTATTTTTAAATAACTTATGTACAAATGAGTCATTTAACGCTTAAATGAGTAAGAGGACCTATTATTATCTAAAATGGTAAACAGCAATTTAGAAGAATGTAAAAAAATGCTCAAGAATGGAATCGGGCTTCTTAGGAGGTGAAAGATACATCGTCGTCCAAAGAACTTCCAAAGCTGACAAAGGAAAATCTGAAGGAGAAATCTGCCAAGGAACTGCAAAAGGACAGGGATAAGCTGCTGCGGGAGCTGAACAAAGAAGCCGTTCAGTCATTGTCTTTCGCCCCAAAAGAGGAGAAGTCTGGGAAGGAAACTTCGACCCGCCCTTTGCCCAAAGAAAAAAAGGACTCCAAAGGAACCGAGAAACCCCCCAAAGACCCCAATAAGAAAAAAGATCTTCCTCGAACCAATGACCTCCCTAAAGAACAAAAGCCGAATTCCAATGCCGTTGAATCTAAAGAAAAACCACGTGAAGGGAGTCGTGAACGAGAAAGTGGAAAAGAAGGGCGAAATAAACACAGCCCTTCGGATAGACGAAGAGGGGAAGGGAAAGAGGCCAAAGAGCAAAAAAATCAAATTCCAACTGGCACAGTGTCAACTAATAGCAGCGGAGGGACGAAAAGTCGAAGTCCCCATTCTTCATCCGCGTCAATGTCCCCAACATCAGCCGGACCTGTGGTCACTTTTGACTGGGACTTTAAAGAACGAAAGCCAAAGAGGGAGGACCGACGAGAAGAACGAGAAACCAAGGGGGGAAAGAAAGAAAGGAGGAGATCTGATCGGAAAAGAAACGATCGACCCAACCCTTCTGAAACTCCGCCAAAAAGGAGAAAAGAAGAAGATGGGAATCGACAAGAAAAGTTCACAGTTCCCATACCTAACTTAATAACTGATAAATCAACGGCAGGGCTCGTCCCTTTAAATCAAGTTTCGAGGGCTCAGGCAAGAAGAACACCTCGACCTTCCATTTAAATGTAACTTTTCCAAAATTTTAAATTTCATTGGCTCAATTGAAATTATTCAGAGAGACGTCCATTTACGACTTGAAGATTTCTTTTAAAATTATGTGGAAATTGTTACAATCTGTCTATCTACCTATCACTATATTTAAGAAATTATATTTTCACTCAATCTTGTTTTTCACTTGTCTAAAAAAAACTATTTGTAAGATCTTCCCTCTCCTAGTGGACAATTAAAGAATGCATGAAGCCAAAACAAGTAAAGGGTGAAGTAATTAGCTGTTAAATTAAGGATTGATTTTAAATTTGGAAATGTTCCTTGAGGGAATGTTAATAATGTTAAATTAATAAAACAATATGGAAGGATACAATTCCCATTTCTCACGATTATTTTATAAGTAGACATTAAATGATAATGTTAGATATATTTATTAAGGTACAATCATGTGTATTTAGGTAGTTGAAGAAAACATAGCAAATATATCTTTTGTATCGAGTTAATTTAATAATTTGTAATGCCGAATTGTTATTTTATAGAAAA
Organism: Neelides folsomi; assembly: GCA_034687125.1. Lineage (NCBI taxonomy): Eukaryota > Metazoa > Arthropoda > Collembola > Neelipleona > Neelidae > Neelides > Neelides folsomi. The sequence goes on from JAQGBZ010000084.1 coordinate 158,327, forward strand.
TGACAATTTTATAAACATGTTAAATTACTGCTAATATCGAATTAATGTGCCTATTTTATTAAATGTCTAACTTTAAGTAATAGAGTTTAAGTTCTGGATTTTAAACTGAGATTTTATATGAATTAAAATGATTAAACATCATGAACAAAATGATTTTGCATGCTTTTATTAATGCAAGGAAAAATAAAAGTAGATTTGTTAATTAATATTTTAAAATTTTCCTTTATTATACAAACTATCAGTTTCATGTTTCATGCATCTAGTTACTAATATTAAAACACATACAAAGTTAATATTTTAGTTAATTACAATAATTACTAAAATTCTATCATGAAAAAAATACATATTTATCTAAACATTACTAATCCTTTATTCTAGCCCGGAAAGGACGTGAGTTTGAACGAACCGCTAAAATAATATTGAAAATGCATATGTTGAGCCCAGGAAACTCTTGTGCAAGTTACCATGAAAGCCCCATCATGAGCATTTTCAATATTATTTTAGCGGTTCGTTCAAACTCACGTCCTTTCCGGGCTGGAATAAAATATAATTGTAAATATAATCACCTCTATTGCACATTTGACCTTCACTCGTACATATTTAAGAAGTATTTATTCGGGTCAAGTCTTAAGGAATTGAAATACTTTGGGAAATTATTCAAATATTCGCTTGTTAAATGAATATTCATTAATTTATACTTCGTCCGACTGGAGGATTTTGGAAGTTGAAGGGAGCGTCTCAAAGTTCTCGTATGATCTCGCTTTTGGGCCTTCCTTTGTAAATACAATTTCTCTATCTTCCCTGGATGTTGAAAAGAAATTTGGGGTTAAAGTTGAAAGTTAAATACTCAGAGGGATCATTGTGATTCATTACATTGGACGAGGCTCGAACGTCTCTTCCTTCTTCTGTCGAGTGAGATAAAGATAGGCGAAGAAGGCGATGAGAAGAACGGGCAGAAGAACGGCAACGACAATTCCAGCCGTTTTACCAGCGCTCACAGCACTATGTTCGCCCTCCTCTGTTTGGGGAAAAATAATAAATAAAGGGATCCTTGCTCAATTACAATTTAACAACTTTCTCATTTCCCTTGCTAATTAACTCATATTAGTAATATTAACTGTTTGGGTAAAAAATCACATCCACTCTAGAAATATTAATTACACAGATAGAGCAAACAAATGGCTCGATGAAACAGTTTATTTATTTATTTTATGTCAGCTTGTAAAGAAGATTTGTTTGTAAATATAAAGCGTGATTTCCCCTTCTACATAATACCTATTTATATGTATTTATATAGAGTAATTTTTTCATATTCTAATTAAAGCTTCATTTACTTACATTTATTGCTAATATACTATTCATATACATAATAGTTAAATATGACTTAATATATATACTATAGGTAATATATTTGTATTTGAAGTGTTATTATTTGTACATATATTACTTGCGGCTTACATATTTATGAGGTAAGATTTACAATAATAAAATATAATTATACAATTGTGCACTCGATAAAATATTAGGTAAATGTATCTTGTATATACATATACACGATATATAGAACTTAAATTATCATAAGCATAGCAAATTGACTAAAAGTATCAAAGGTAAACGAAGGAAATTTAATTATTAATTATACAGTTAAAGTGTTGGAGACATATGGAGAATCAATTTTCCCCGTATTTTGAGGAAAAGTTGGGGGAGGTGGCGGTGGGCCAGGTGGGAGTTCTTCAGGATTGACCGGGGGATATTTGTCATCAAATTTGATATCGGGTCGGTCAGGAAGCGGTTCGCCAGTGTAATAAACTCCATCAAATTTGGGCCCATCGCCCTTCTTAATGGATCGAACTTCGCTTTCAGGTGAAGATTTGACAGATGTGGAGTCGAAGGAATCGTCGTGATTGGAACTTGAAAAACTTGAATCTTTTTGTAAATCCACGACTCTTTTGGGGGATCGGGGAGAAGATTCCAGAATTTGGAGTTTTTCAACCGGTGGACTTTTCTTCACCAAAATTGCATCTTTCTTAATGGGATCGGAGAATTTCTCCACGGATGGTTTCTCTTGTATGGTCAAAGGAATGGCGGATTTAGAAGGAACTGGTTCAATTGACATTTTGAACGAATCCCGATTTCTTCCTCCATAAATGAACGGTCGCGGTTTGTCGTTTGAAATCTCTGCGTCTTCCGCTGCCACTCGTCGGCAGTAGAGAAAGACGAAGAAGGCAATGAGAAGAACGGGAACGAGGATGCCCATGATGATCCCGGCAGTTTTAGCAGCTGACACCGATTGGTGCTCACCCTCCTCTATGGATCACTCATTTTATTTTTCAAATATCTTCTACTCAATCCCACTTACTTTTACTTAGAGTTTAGTTAGACTATTTTATAACTAATTGTAAGCAAAGATTTAATATAACTACAATCAAATAACTACAAATTAATAGTAAATACATAGTGTCTAATCAACTCAGCATTTTTAATTTATTAGTGATATTTATATTTATTAGTGATATCTACATAGCTAAATTATTAATTACATCGACATTACTATTTAAATAAATGTCAATATTTTATACGATAGAAAAATTGGTCAGATCTAATAAACAAATATGAAAAAATATATAATTTTTCTTACCAATGCATCTTGTAGTTTTGGTTGGATACCAATTGAGCCATTCGGATTCTGTTCGTTTGTCTTCTTCGTTAGAGGAAGGAACGTTCCATTCGCCATTGGCTTGACAAACTCGTTTCCGTTCTCCGATCAGAATAAAATTGTTGTCGCAGTCGAATCGAACTTCTGTTCCTGGTGTGTATTTAAATGTACTTTTCCTTCCGTGTATTGGAGTCATTAGAGCCCCGCATGAAATTACTACAATTGAATTAAAATATTCATATTTGAAATATTCATCATTAAAATATCAACTTTATTGCAGAAATTGTATTTTTGTAAGTATTTTAAAATTGTATTTAAGGAAGGAAGGTTTGCATATTAGAACTAGGTTTATAGATTACATGTTTTATTTAAAAATTCCATTTACTTGGTTTAAGCTCGTGTTCTTTTAGTGAAATGAACTGTGACTGATAGTATTTTGACCAATGTGCAAATTCCCTGTTTAAACTTACACTATAATCATATTTGCATTGATACGAGTCGCCACAGAATTCCCTAACCTCATGAGCTTTCAGAGATCTGAAAAGAAAATCCAAATTATTCCTAGAGAAATATCTTGGGGTGCATTGATACTGATATTTACATTGTATTCAAACATTTGCATTAAATATGTAGGTATTTAATATTAAAGCAATGCATGTAACTATTCTACGAACTAACCAAACAATTAAATTATTAGTTTCATAAATATTTTGATGATTTTTGCATATAAGTAAATTATCAAATCTTACACATTGAGCGGAATGATAATTGATGGATCGGTGTTGAATTCGGGTCGAAAACTTATATCATTGTAGCTGCTACTCGTTTTGCCATTTTCATGATAAAACAAGGAATATCCTTTTTCGTCATTGCCTTTGGTGTCAACAGCCCCTAAATGAAAGAATAAATTTTATTAAATAATCTTTAAATACAAATAATACAATAATCTTTAAATTAATGTTAATCAGCTCATAAAATGTATCTTATTACATGTTATTCCAAAATCGTGCATTATGCTTAAACTGTTAGTTCCCCCAACAGGTCCAATTGATCCATCAGGAAGAGCAAAATCATCCTCAGCAATTCCGCTCCAATTGCCAAAAAGTCCTCTGGTATGATTCTATAAAAATATTTAATGACGATTTTAAAACTTAAATTCACAAGTTGATAAAATAATAAGTATAAGTTGCTAATTAATGGAGAAGAGCCTTACAAGGAATGTCATTGGGAGATAAACTCTACATGTCATATGTCCTTTATTTTCAATGACTTCAACTCCAGCTCCAGATTCGAACATTGCAATGACATGAGACTGATTTTGAATTTGGGTGGGAGTGTAAACGGTCACGCCTGGAAAGGATTGGATTCTTTGGGGATATCTATCAAAGAAGATTCGATGATGATCCACAATCACGTCCAATTTGTATCTCCATTGGGCATCTCGTGGTCGAAGGCGGATTTCCACAATTGAGGATCGATTGTCTTTTGCAGCGATGGCTGTCAATGCTGTGGCTTTCACTTCACCGTAATTATTATCAGAAAGTTGTTCAAACCGTCCTTGAACATCCAACTTGTGACGATCGCTGTTTGCCTTAACAAGTACAAATTCTCCGCGGCCGTTGAAAGTGTATTGAACTTCGTCGAAGGTATAAATGTGCGGATCTCCAAATACAGTTCCTAAATTTTTTCGATTATTAATGACAGGGAATTTAATAATAATGAATTTAATATGGATACCATACTTATTATTATATTAGTATTAGCATTAGTTCAAATATTAAATTGAAGCTCGTACCAATTCCAGGTGGTTGATAGCCAACACAATTTTGCGATTGTCGTCGTTCAAAACGAAGTGTCATGCACCACCAACTCTGTTCCCTTTCCCACATGCAGCATGGGAAGAAAGGAGCCACGTCATGAAGGTAATGAGACAAAGACGGGACTTTGGACGCTTCGTTCCAAGGGATGTGTCCAAGATCGTGGGCTCGTCCTGGTCGACCTCCCCACTTTTGATCAGCGGTCATCATGAGATAACCATACATATCATAACAACATTGTTGGCCACCACCAGTCGCTCTACATAATTTATATTAAATTAAGGTAAATTTAAGAATAATTAACAATAATTGTTGCTTAATTATTATTATAAATCCATTAAAATAAAGAGAACTCACGAAGGCATTGCTGATCGAACGCAATGTTTTGCATTTTCATGAAGATGACAATTTGCAACTTTTCCATCTTTGTCGCAATTTTGGTCCGGAAGGAATCGTCCTTTATCAGCAATGGCTTGTTCCAATTTACAAGGGCAGATTGGCAACTTTAGAATTTTAAAATGTTAGATGATTATTCTTGATAATAATATAATATTATATAATGATAGATTATATAATTTAGAGTAAAATTATGATTAAGCTCCTCACATCTCCAGCAAAATTCTTAAGAAGCCTGTCCCGAACTATCCAATCTTCACATAATTTCTCGCTCCAAATTCGTCCGTATTTCTTTACCCATTGGGGTTTCATATACCAAGCTAATGGAATTGGCCGACTCCACAACACGCTAATATTTAGATTATTATAATAACAGAATTAAAGAATTGTCAAAATACAACAAGCAATTAATATCTTATCTAATGGAAATCTTACGGTGCAAATGGAATTCCAAGAGCGTTGTTGGGACTTGAAATGTTCACTGTTACAATTCCTATTTCCAAATCAATTGCCCAAGGGGATTTTTTATTGTGAAATTCTTTTGGATTAATTACATATTCTCCGTTATTTGGAATTGAGTTCTGTAAAAATATATTCAAATGTTTTATACCTAATTACAAAATAAAATTGGACTAAAATTGTTAAATACTAAGTAATACTAAAGACGAAAACAGTATTTGTGAATGAGAATAAATAATAAAATGTGAATTAAATAATTACAGCTAAAGTATCAATGTAGACAAATTCCGGATTAATGGTTCGTTCTCGATACCCCCAAAGAGTAATAGACACGGAGACAGTTGAATCCAATGTGAGATTTTTGTAGTCCCAGTGAATTCTAATTTCTTGAGGATCGGTGTCCCGAATGTCATTGTTTGGGAAAGAGACGAGTTCAGGAGCTGTGAAGGGAGTCTCAATGAGGAATTTCCCCTTCCAATGGAGGTCATTACTTCCGTCCACTTCCACAGAGAAATCAACATATCCGGTGGCATAAACAGGCGGCATGACGCAAACTGCCCGATTTCGATCAACCACAGCTCCCTTCACCTTGTTGGTATTAAACCTACAGTTGACCTTTGAATGTTCATTGAAACAAGGCCCTGTGACATTCACAACCGTTCCACCCAACATGTTCCCGCTCTCTGGAGCAAATGTAAGTTGTTGTCTATGTGCAGTCATATCATCTAAAATTTAATTTAATTAAAATTAAAATTAAGATTAAATTTTAATCATACAATAAATTTAAAATTAATAATTATTACAAAGTTCTGGAATGCATTGCCCAGATAGGATTTTTTCATCAATTCTAAAAATGTGCCTTCCGGGGAAATTGTTTGTGAATCCACTTGACATGATATTGGGAAGTTTAGTAGTTTGTGAATAAGGTTTATATTCAAAAGACCGAGTTCCATTTCCAGCATTGAAGCCAATGAAAGCAGGAGTTCCTCCCGTGCCATCTTCAGATGACCCGCCAGCTTCAGTATTGGTTAGCCATCCAAGATGTTTGTAATTAAAAATGGCATATGTCCGCGTCTCATCAGTCCCAATTACAACTTGAAATGTGTTAGTCTGAAAATTAATTTATAACTATGATTAAAACGATGATAACATAATAATTAACATTACATTAATTATTATGTAACAGCTATATAATTATATTCAAAGTTGGAAAAATTAAAATTTTATAATTGGGATTTACAGTTTTTCTCGCATGGATAGTTCCTCCAGCAAAAGTCACATTTTTCCATGTAACGATCAAAGCATGTCTTGGCTCAAACCATTCTGCCCCAACAATTCCTTCACGAATATCCCATTTGAGACGTTCTCGGAGTTCAACAGATTCTTGGTCGAATCTGCCCATAAGATTTTGCTCCATCCTTTTATAATGAAAGGAAACATTTAAAAATTTATAAACTCAAGTTCAATTTATATAAAAATGAATAATTTGGGAAATTGGTCATTTACCTGTAATACACCCCAGGCTTTCTTTTGTCAATTTCATCTCCGTGTAATTCTCCAATTTTGCATTTAGAGTAAAACGGGCCAATGAAGGAAGGATCGGAATGTTTGGGATAATCGACAATTGGAAATTCAAGTGGATAAGTTGGAGAGAGCGTTGGGCCATCGCTGAATCCAAGATAGCCATGAATGGAAACCTAAAATTAATAAAATTATCATTAGACTTGGCAGTGTTTTGTTAACACCAAATTAATAATTATAAGTATCATATATATATATATTATGTATTGTATTTAATTATGCATAAAAGAACCAAAATTTTTACCCAGGTGTAATTGTAACCAAATCCAAAGAAGGGCAAAAGAAAGTTTAAATGTTTCGTAATTTGCGGTGAATTGTCTTTTATGTGTTCTTGAAAGTCGCCGCGTCTCAGATGTCCCTCTAGTTAATAAAATAAACCAAGGAGGTCATTAAGCAATTATTAAGCATTTTAACTTAAGTACGTTAACTGTTTTTAAAATAAGTAAAATAAACATTCATGGTTCTACTGTCACATTCGTTTTTTAGCATTTTAACAATTAAATACTTAACATCGGAAACAAGATAAAAATAAGATAATAAGTATGAAATCAAGATACAGCATTGTTTGAAGAAAAGCATCAGTTTTTAATTTCCATTTAAGTCACTTAACAAATGGAAATTTTGTAATCTTTAAACTTACCATGGTCGTTGAAGGGGTAAAGAAGTTCAGATCGAACTTGCAGAAGCCGATCCGGGCTGATTGTGTAAGCCGGTTGAGAATTTCCTATCTGCTTTGCTTTCGTATGAAATGTCTGTTGACCTGGATCTAAAATATTTTGTTTGCATGAATTTAATTGTCCCATTTAACCATTTGACCATTATTTGTTGAATAATCAAATCAAGTCTTTCTCCAACATTTCCATCGTTTTTTAGTGTAAGTGATATTTGACAAAAATTTGACCTCAATTCTTAATCACGTAAATGATAAACTCGGGAAGTAAGTTAATCTTAGCAAATAGACGACAGGGCAGGTGTTGAGCAATTTGACACTTTTATGTTTTTTTATAATCTTGATAAATGCCTACTTACTCTAAATGCTAATTAAATATTGAGGACTTGGTTGACATTCTATTCACATTGTTTAAACAATACATATTTGAATATTTAAATATTTACGGTCAAATTTAAATTTAATGGAGCTGCTTAGTGCTTATTGTTACCAAGAATAACTCTTAAATGAGATTTCTTTCCATCGTCTAGTATATCAGTTTACATTATTTTGGGTAGATATAACCATGTAACTACCTAATATATGTACTACATATATGTAGTAGATACAAGTATGTGATATTAATGGTAAGTATATTTTAGTATGTAAATAAAAATATGATATTTACCAAATATATCGACATCCTCAAAATAATCTTCGGCAGAGAGTCCTTTAATGAAAAATACTATTGGGATTGAACAAAAAAGGAACCAGAAATGAGTACTTCGTCTGAGCCCCATTTCAACAGGTCAAATGACCAATTCCAGGAGCATTAATGAAATCAACACTGACAGTGTCGCCAATCCAATTTTATAATATTCCCCTTTATTCCGTCTTTGTATAACAAGTGGATTTGAAGCTTGGAGAAAAGATTTAATGTTTAAATGAGTCCTAAACAGAAAATGGCACTGGAGTTGTTGAGAGAACGCCGTTTGAAATTTACTACTCGATAAAGAATCCTTTACTATACTTTTTACCTCATTCTTATCATATCTGGAAATGACAAGAAACGGTGTCCTTTATCGCTTATCACCTTATCACTCATTTATCACAGAGTTAAATCATCTCTTTCAGAATTCATTACTTACACCAACTAATTTAAATAATGACAATCGATAATACCTGTTAAATATATTAAATATCATTAGTTTCACTGGTGTATATAAAACGATGGAAAAAGATGAAATTATGTGTAACTTAAATATGATACATAAAATAATTATCATATGTATGCAATATTAAGTACATTTTTATTTAACATAAAATTCAAAATCATAATCTTATAACTGAACTTACCTTTATAGAGTACTTAACATGATATATACATATACAGGGCATTTCATCATAAGTATATCAGACTTTGATGATAATTATCTCTTAGACTAATTAACCAATAATTTACTAATTTGTTGAAATATTGTGGGTTATATGATAGACTACATGACACATTTTACTATTGGTCTCAATTGTTAAAGTGCAAGAAACGGCAGAAGCTTTTACCGACAATTTCGATAATTCGCCGTTCCCGTTTTATTTAAATTCATAATGGCAACCAAATTACGTCTTTTGATTAAAGAGTAAAATCTTTGGATCTTACGCCTCCAGTCTTCTTTTTCTGGGTATACATCAAAACTTACATTTAGTTTACTCTGATAATTCATCAACTATTGATGAGCTGAGGGAAAGGATTATTTAAGAATGTAGTGGAAAAATTATTGAAACGTGTCGAAATACATTTCATGGAGAGGAGATGTCGATTGCAACGACGTATCGACCATTATGGTTCTCAGCTTACCAAATAAATTTAAGTTGACCATTAAACACTCAGATTTCATTAAAATCAAATTAATTCATTTCTTAATATTTCGTTTAATTAAGCTTTAAAGTCTGATATACTTATGATGAATGCCCTGTATATAGTATATCATTATATTATATACTTATTAAAATTATTAGCTTAGTAGATAGTCATTTATCTATGCATGTTAAGTATATTCGTATACATGATGTACTAGTGTTAAGTACCGATTTATACTGATTGTGAATAGTATATATGATATGGAAGGTAAATAAAGACTATTTTATTTTAAAGTTTCATTTACATTTTTTTGTGAGAGTTGGTGTCAATGATTGCTGTTTGAAATGTGTTCTTATCTTCAAGTTAAATTCTTGTCATATCCCTTATTCAATATACAAATATGTAAAGTATGTATTCTTCATATGTATTTACCTAAGTATTTATACTACAATTGAAAACCAATGCTAATTTTTATCAACCTGCAATGAGGACATGAAATGGTCAGGTAAATAAAGGAATATGCCTCAAAGGGAACGGTTTATTCTTTAACCCTTTTTTACTCTGAGCATTTTGCGAAAAAACTATTTACAAGATAAAACAAATATTATTAGATACGAATATGCAAAGAAGAACAAAAATGCTAAAAATCATATTAGATATAATATCTTAAATAACGGATTTATAAATAGGTAGGTACCCATATTATGTTTGTATATGTAAATATAATATGTATCTATTGTAGGTATCTACTATGTATCTATACTAATATCCATATCTTAGAATGTTTTTCCATTTAGATGCTAATTTAATCAGTGTTGAGGATTATACTATTATTTAGGATAAACAACTACATGGCTTAATTTATTTCACATAGACAAAATATACTTTGGGTTACAACGATGAAAATAAAGCTCAATGTCATAAAAAACTATGATCTCACCAGTGAAAAATGCCAAATAAAAGATATCATTTTAGGTTGAAAAAACCATTTAGGCATTTGAAAATTTATGATTAATGTAGGTACTTTGGGGGTGATTAAAAGGATATTTCAGCTCTGTGTTATGATAGAAACTTCGCCTAAATCTTTGCCTTTTCTTTTAAACTGCAAAGTGAGATGTTTTCCTTCTTTTTGTCCCTTTTTTTCCAATTCGTCAACTTTATCGAACATTTCTTCATCTTTGGTTTCAGGCAAGAGAAGACCAAAAATCCCAGCAGAAATGGAAACAACTCCAAAAATGACGCTCGGCAAATCTTGATAAATGTTCCGCTAGAATAGAAATTGTTAAATGACAATTAATACGATAATTAATAAACTAAATATTAGTGAGATAAATAAAGTATATATATAATGCTTGTACCATTCCATGGGCAATATGTGGAGCCAACATTGATCCAATTCGCCCCATAAGAACGGCACATCCAAGTCCTGTAGTTCGGTAACTTGTTGGGAAAAGTTCAGCTCCGAGAAGATAAACAATTCCAAATGCTGAAGAAATGCACATTTTCCCAAACATCGAGAGGAAAATTCTCCAATTGCCATATTCTGAAATTTTAACAAGATTTCCTTAAAATTAAAATGGGTCAATTCACAATAATTAAATGTGGAGATTAACAGATTAACCAAATGGAGTTAGAGCTAAGAGAAAGAAGCCAATTCCAGTAGCTAGAAACGTCGTAATGAGTGATGGTCGTCTACCCCAACGGGAAACAAACGGAACGATGAATGTGTAAGCTGGGACTTCCATTAACCCACTTTAACCATAATTCTCAATTAATATTATCACAATTAGAGAAAAATAAATATTAATTTTAAATAAATAGAAGTAGTTTGGAAAAATTAAGTTTACCTAAGGAAAACGAGAACAAATGGATTGCTTGTTAAATTAGGAGAATCAAAAACGACTCCATAATAAACAAATGCTACAGACCTGAATTAAAATCCAACAATTAAAATTAATACTCTCCTTAATTCTTACTAAATAGGTATTTGTAGTAATAAATATATTTGGGGATTTTATAATTGAATATTAATAAAAATACGTAAAAAGTGTCCAAATGACTAAAGATCTTCGTCTCAATTGAGGAGTTTTGACAAGATTTCGATAATTTGCCGCCACTATTTTGAGATTTATCCAAAATGTCATTAACATATTTGTTTCTTTTTCCTCCGTTTCTTCTTTCGCGATTTTGACTTCTTTGACAATTTCTCTCAGAGGTTCTTCGTTCTCCACTTTTTTCTTATTCCATTTAGCAACGATCAGAAGTCTTGCAATTGACTCATCTTCTCTCCCCTTGGTTCCAAGCCACCGAGCTGATTCAGGCAAAATCCTAAGAATTAACACAATGTCATTATTTAGACATTTATTCTATCCATATTAACACAATATTCGTTAATTGGTAAAAAGAGGAAATGATCTTTACCAAATGTAGCTAAGAAGAGTTAAAGTTGTAAATGCAAAAGCAAATTGTAAATCTGACCAATCTCTCAACATATACCCGTAAATGGGCATTATCATATAACCGGCCGCTGGAAAATAAATACATTGATCGTTTCAATCAAATTATTAAATTAAAATAATAATTTTAAAAGTATCTTTAAAATCTAACCGAATGAAATCTGATAGATAATGCCGAGTAGTGCCCTATAAGAAGAATCTGCATGCTCCAACACTGTAAATACGGGAATATAAAGAGAACATGTTTTAAAAGACTCAACATTCTATTAAGTATTAATTGTAAGTATTTAAAAATTAGTTTAATAATTAATTTACAAAGCACATAGCAGTTTTGAAAAGATCCAGCGACCCCAACAGCAATAAGAAACCTAAAAAACACAAACACTCCAAAGGAAGTCGCAAATGACGCAAAAAACCCTCCAGATATGATGAGACAAATTGCAATTAAAATTGCACGCCGACGTCCTAAAAATCTAACAAATAAATAAATTGGTATAAGTCGCATTCGTAAAATAAAACCATACAAATTGATATTAACTTAACTTAATATTAATAAAATTTAATAATATGAGTAAAATGGAAACTTGTCAGAGAGAGATCCAAGAACGAGAGATCCAATCAGAACTCCGCCCATGTAAGATGATTGAATAGTTGGGGCCAAATGACTTCTTTCGCAAACGAGCTCAAACTACAGGTATTTAACAAAAAAGCTAAAATACTTTTATTGTTAATTTATTTCCAGGTTAACTTTCAATTAGTTAATTAACTTAATTTATTCAAAGAATCATTAATTGGCAAATTGGGCTTACTTGTGTGACTACAGTGGAGGTGTAAATTGAATCGTCAAATAACCATTTTGAACAACTCTTTTTAACTTCACTTGTAAAGTTAATGGACTTGAAGGCATCTTCGAAAAACTCATATTCATTTCCTAACCGTTCATAGTCAATGTCATAGTATTGGCATGAAGAGGGTTTGGATACTCCATTGATGCTAATTCAAAGTTAACGTTAAATTGATTTTTATCTCTTAGTACATATTACATATTAACCATACAATATATGTATGTATCTTACATGCAAATAAGATAGTATCTACTACTCTTATAGATATGTGCATAAATTATATGGTACATATAAGAGTATGGTACATAAATATTTATAATATTTATAATATTATTTAAAACTCAATGTTACATTTCGACTGGAATAGAAATATTCCGTAACTCATCTTTAGACCAATAGATAGAAGAAGGAATCTCAACGTCACACCAATGATCCGGAACAGCAGCGAGGAAAATTGATCCAATATGGTGAAAAACGAGAAACATGGACTTAAATTAAAATTACAAAATAAATAATTAAAGACAAAATAAAAAAACTTAAAATTGGAAAATGTTAATTAAAGTTAATTAAAAAAAATAATGACTTACTTGGAGAGAAAGAATTCCCAAGAGCATGACCTGAAAGACCCCATGACCCCCAACGATGTTAAAAACCCTTTCGAACCCTTCCGTCTCCTTCTTGCCCATTTATAAAATGAAGTCAAAGTGAGTTAAATTTTTCAATTAAAATGAATTTCAATTAAAATGAATTGTCTATATAGGTTAAGTTCCACCGTTTAACTTATCGGAGTCAGAGAATGTATTGGCCTGACCTGAAGAGGTCTTTAAAAGGGAAGAAATAGAATGAGTTTCTTCAATCTTGGTCTGGAGAGATGATGAAGTCTTATTAGGAGTAATTTAATCCACTTCCTTTCATCATTCATCTCGATTGTCTGGAAAGGACACTTACATGACATTTAGCACAAATTAAGCTTGAGAAACTCACTTGCAACTTCTCCATATGATGCCAAAATAGAACGTCAGCACAACCTTCATTCTTTCTAAATTGGAGTATAAAGATCCGCACCAAACCACTCATAAATTCAATTCAATTGATCCTACATGTCAAGTTGAATTAAGTTTTTTATTATTAAATATTTACAAAAAATAAAAATTTAAGCTAATTTAATTAATCCTTACCTCTGCCAATTATCAATCATTTCAAAATAAACTCCACTCTGCCACTCTAGCCCATTTGGTGATTTTCTCATTCAGCCCATTTTTTAATTTCGCCCCTGTAATTTCTATTCCACAATTCACACTTGGAATTTGCAATTTTGCATGTCTTAAATATGATTTGACTTGTAGATAAATATCACATGTAAAGATAAATGAATATAATGAATTCATCAATTGAGATTTTTGAATTGACAAGTTTATTGTGAAATCATAAGGTCGAGAGTTGTTTTGAAAAATTTATTCATTTGAACAGAAAAGTGTCGAGTTCGACATAAAGGAAATTTGTAAATTAAATAACAAAACACATTGATCATCAATAATTAAAAGTTACATTATACAACATCGGGACAATATCTCAAATTCATCCCTCAATGAATAAATTATAGTAGTTAAATATTAAAATTAGTACCAAAATTCTATAAAGAAGTCCTTCAAGGTCTCCTGATGAAAATTTTATTTATGGTCAATATTAGTAAAAATGGTTCTTCTTATACATTTTGCTTTCATTCGATTAAAATGACGGTGAAATACTTAGGAAATAAATAAATTTCTTTTAATGTACTCACATATTCTTTTCAACCTAATTTTAAAATAGTATATATATATATATATAGTCAATATTACTTTAAAATATTAAAATCACGGAAAATTTAGATTTTTAGAATATGAATAGCAGTACAGGAGAAGAGCGGGTCAATGCCCATCCCTTGGATTGTGCTTTTCAAGCCGAAAGTCCTCAAAGTATATCCGCTCCTGCAATTTCCACAAGATGAGGTCTCGGGTCTTGGAGATTGGGAGGCAGGAGAGGACGAATTTCCCCCACCCGATGAGTCCGAGATCCTCCAGCATGGTAGCAAACCCCAGGGCCACGTCTTCTTCCAAATGGAGTTCAATGGTAAGTCCACAGTTGCTGGTCAAATACTTCATCACCATCCATGGGACCTTGTAATCGAGGGCATCGAGGGAGGAACACCTAGGTGAGACAATCCGATGCATTGGATACCCGTAGTGGCTCACCATCTTCAACAGGTTCACACATAGGTTGGAGAGGTCACAAAGCGGATTGGCCGGAAAAGGGGCGTCGATATCATCAGCTTGAAGTTCAGCCTGGAAGCAGAGCACCGATCTCTCCACGCTCAACTCTGTTGGAGAGATGTACCAAAGGTAGAGGGCAAAGTAGTAAAGCCAATCAGATGAACTCATCTCCCTCAGCAATTTCCCATCCCACACCGGGATTCCTGCACAAAGCTTGAATATGATCATCGTCTTATAGTCAATATGTTTCCAAACGTCGAATTTCCCCCAAATCTGGATTTGTTTTTCAAGGAACAACCGTCCGTAGCCTTCGCACCCCACCAGACCCAAACAAGAAGACAAGTAGTTGTTCCGTTCTTTTTTGGCCAATTTGGCAGCTTCACGTTGTTGGCCTTTGGCAACCAAACCAAACACGGACAAGTCTGTTCCATCAAAGTTCTTTCCAAAAATGGTTTTTCCATTTTCTTTGAGCCATTGGGACAAAAGTCTTCTTTTCCTCACACCTCTACTCTCGTCATCTTCGCAGATGAGGGTGGATCTTGGGGGCCAAAGGATGCTGATCAAACGCCACATCTCATGCTCAGCTTGGAGCCTTTCTTCTTCGGGTTCTTTCAAGGCTTTCATTTCTTTTTGGGTTTTGATAAAGGTACTTAGGAAGTCCATTTGTTCAAACGGATGTTCTGGATCATCGATGATGAAATATGGAGGGTCAAGTGACAAACTCGCACATCGTTGGATGAAAAAATCCAATTGGTTTTCAATGACCTTCACTTGGAATTTGTCCCAGGTTGCTTTCTTCTCATCACTCAATTTTTCATTCGTTGGTCGTCCGTCATAGCGTGTATTGACCCTCACAATGTGTTTCCGTTTCCCTCCATTGTTGATTTGAAAAATGGTCAGGTATGAGCCCAATGGGCCAAAGGAAATTCGTCCGCCTCCACGACTTCGTGAGTCCAAGCATTCTCTATGAGTCTTCACTCGGGCAAACAATGTCTCATCATCTCTCCGGGGCTTCCATGTGGTTTTTTCTCTCCGACGACAAGTGACGTTTTTGAGGTTCATGGCAAGTTGGAATGAAGTGACGGTTCGTTCCTGGTCTCGATCTCGATCTAATCCAGCCATCCGACTAATTGTCAAACTTTGTGAAACCATGTCATTTTCTCGTATTCTCTTCGAGTCACATCGGTAAAGGTCAGTAGGTTCAGAGTAGCGCACTTTCCTCCCAGGAGGTTGCTTCACTCTTGGAAGGTACGATGAAGCCGGAATGGCCGAAAACGTCTTTCGCAACATCTGAGGTCGAGTAGTCACCATGGGCTCTACAATGCGAAAATCAAATTTATACTAACATTGAAAGTAAGGTTATATAAGTAAGTATAATTCTTAATTAATATTTGAGGTGGATGAGAGACTTACGCAAATCATCCTCTTCAATTTCATCAAGTTCCATAGCAAGGACGGATTTCATCATGCTGAGTCGTTCACTTTGGTAAAGCCTGGGTTTAGAAGTAAATGAATGGAGATTAGTGTGAGTGTCCAATAAACTTCCAGTAACTTCGTCTCGCTCGCTCTCTGCAATTAAAATAATCATTAAAAACTCATCATTACAATTATTTCTATATTACAATATGTTATATATGTAGATTAAATTGTAATTTTAAAAGTGTTTACCTGTATCACTTTGAGCCAATGGATTCATTTCCACATTTTCGATATCCTCATCAAAGAATTCTTCCCCAGGATGACGAGTTGGGACAAAACTCGGAATGATATCACGATCCCCAGACCCAACCTCCTTTTCTTGCTGCCCCAGCTGTCCTTCGTTATTTGCTCCCAACGGTGCAGGAACTTTCATCACAACCTGAGCAATTAGTCCTTTATTCGGAAGGGCTTTTATTAATTCTGGAACTCCTTCTTCGTCTTCGGCCTCTTCAACTTCGCAAGAGTATTTAGAGAAATGATCAACCTTAAAACAAAATTAGAATATTAGAATATTAGTACATATATAACATATACCTATATGTATAAGTATCATAAAACCCTCGTAAAATGATACAAAATTTGTATTTGTATTACAAATACAATATTGGTGGGTAAAGTGAAATACACATTTTATGTACCATAAAAATATACAGAGCGTACATACCCTAAATGACCAAATTCCTTCTTCTTCGTCATAGTCCAAATAGTGAGATTCGCAACGTCCACAGGCTTTCTTCAATTTGTCTCCATAATTTAAAGCTCGTACTTGATTTGGGTCTCTGATGGCATCGTTGGTCACTTTGTCAATTGGCCACACGCGGAAGAGATAAACTTCAGCTGGAACATTCAGACCTTCACCAACCTTTGGCTTCACGTCGTCATTCGGATAAACAATAACTTCCTTATGACGGAAGCAAACTATAAATTCAAAAAAAATTCATTTTACAATTTCATACATATTATCTCACATAAATCCTTATATAGGTATGTATAAATTTAAAATTAAACATAATTGTAATATTCAATAGAATTTTACCAATTTCATCAATATTAAGTCCCTTCACGTTTACAATATCCAAAAATCGAATTTCTCCAAAATTGGCTCGTCCAATGATGAGACCTCTAACGTAGCAATTGCCATCTTCTTCGGTCATGATGTCAAGGTCGGGAACGTCAGGGCGGATGTAATAGCCCTTATCTTTTCGTTGCAATATAACGCCAGATGTTTTTCCAAGTTTTTGAACTGGCAATCCATTCATTTCAAGGTATTTCCCCTTTGGGCTGATTTCGCGTACCTCATTTGTAACACCCCAATGGCCGTTCAATAAAGATTCATCTACTTGGGAGTTGTCAAACTGAAAGTTCCTCGTCGTTGGGTTTGGTAATACCGCAAAGCTGTTGCGCGGAGTCGAAGAGGAAAGTGGGGCATGCATAAGTGAGAATGAGCTCATGCTAATTGACTTCAAGTTTAACTTTTTAACGGAACAACGTGGTGTGAGGAGGTCTTCAGAAGTTCCATATTCATCCTCGTCAAAACCTTCAAAGATCGTGCCCTGGTAATAAAACATTAACAAATTAAGTTTAAAAACATTAATTAACATTGAAATATTAATTAATTAAAAATTGTGAAAATGTTGAAAATGACCTTTTGAAAGGTAGAATTTTTGTTAACAGGGAAAGTCAAGCTTTTCACAGATGGTGATGATGTCAAGTTGCTTGACGAGGTTTTTCGTCTCGATGCTTCTCTAAAACTTCTCTGGGCAACCATGCTTGTTGGTTTCTTCATTTCTTCCACATTTCGATCCGTCTAGAAGAATTTTCATAATTAATAATAAAAAAACTATCCAAGAGGAAAGTATAAAATAAAATATCATCTAATTATTATTATTGGTTAAATATTACATTAATAAACATAATAATAATAAAATATAAAAAATGTATTCTTAAAAACTCTTACAATGAGATTGTAAAACAAAGGTGAGTCTTTAAAAGGAGTCGTCGCGAAAGGAAGTGGAGGAGCTGCCGCTGTCGCAGTTTGTTGACTTGGCTGATTGAACAGCGAAAAGGAATTCATTTGCGGCGCGTTGAAGGAGAAATTTGAGGCCCCTCCAGGCGCTGCAGTCCCAGAAGCGAAATAACTCGGGGTTGTGCCAAATCCTGACATTGTGTTCGTGGCAGTTCCACTGCCAAATGAAGGAGCTGAAGACATTCCGAAATTGAGGCTCGGAGTTGTCGTAGGATTGGAAAAGGTAAAAGATGGAGACGCTGTAGAACCTATCCCAATTAAAAATAATTAAATTCATTTTAATCCAATATATCCAATTTCAATTAACATTTAATCCTCATTAGTACTTTAGTAACAAGAATATTTTGAACTGACCGAAGGCAGGTTGGCTAGTGACTGTAGTACCAAAGGACGTACCGAATCCAAAAGGCTTGTTTGGTTGGGCTGAGGAAAAGATTCCTCCTGTGGCGGGTGCTCCAAAGTTCGTTGCGGGTTGTTGGGCAAATCCGGTGGTTCCTCCGGTGGGGAACAGAGGTTTGTTCAGTGTTGTATTTGCCGTAGCTCCGAATCCTCCAAAGGTCGGAGCTGCTGAAACTACCGGGTTCTGAAAAGGGATACATTCACTACAATCCATTGGTTCGACTGACGAGTTGGAAGAAACATTGCAGATTTCCATGCTGGTAATAGGACTGGGATCTACGTCCATTTTATTAGAGGAATCCGTTTTGCTGGATTTGGTGAAATCCATTGTATTGGACTTTCGGCCCAAATTGAACTTCCCTAATCTTATCATTGTTGGAATGAATAAGAAACTGACAAGAATTGAAATTTAGAAGATAAATGTCCAATTGATTGAAGTTGCACTTTAATTATTGAGGATTTTTAACTAATTAATAACACTGGAAAAAAATTACACCTAATCTGAAACTTGAAAACTTCAATCAATTGAACAACTAAAAATTTTGCCATGCTCAGAATGAATTTCAACAAAGAATCAACAAGTTTGGTTACCATGGGACAAAAATGCATTTTGGAAATGTAAAATAAATTTTTACCTGTGCTTGTTGGCCAAAGCCAAATGATGAAGTTGTTCCAAGACCGGCAGTGGTGTTGGTTGTTTGACCGAACATCCCTCCTGCTTGACTTACGGCCCCACTGAAGGGAAATCCTGTCGAAGTCGTCGTTCCAAACGAAGGCACCGACGTTGGGGTTGCGCCGAAAAATGTAGGTTTGGGTTGACTCATATTTGAGAATAAACCTGAAAATTAATTTTCCAATTGTGGATGTCAATTGGAGAAAATCGGAAGGTCTTGAGTTAAAATTAAGAATGATGCCTTCAAGCCTTGCTACATTACAATTTTAATTTTCAAGCATTTTCTTATTAATTCCAAATTGCCATTATTTATCTCAAGTATTTTTGGAGCAATTCTGATGCTTTTAATTAATGATATGTTAAATGAATCAATGAATAAATATATACAATTGGTTAAACATTATTATTAACCCAGAAAGCAAAATGGAAAACAATGATCTCAGATGAGAGCTCTAGAACTTTTTATGCGATTTAACAAGAAATAAAATTGAGAGATTAATTAGGAAATTAATTGAAATATTAAAGCAACGATTGGGAATTGAACAGATATTGACAAACCTCCAGAAGCTCCAAAAGAAGTTTGCGGTTGAGGGAATGTCGAAGCCGTCCCTCCTGTGCTGTTAGGTAATTGACCAAATAGATTATTCGTTGCGGCGGGTTGATTCGTCTGAAATAGAGTTGACCCCGCGGCCGGGCCTTTCCGATTCATTTGGTAATCCTCGAGTCGGAGCTCTTCCAGCGACTTGGACTCGTATTCCTTCATGCAAGTGATGCATTGGTGACGGGTCGAGATCGGGGCAGCTGTTCCATTCCTCATCATAGTATCACTTCCGGTTATGGGGGCGAAAGGTACTGAAGTCCCGGCGACTTGGGGATTATCTAAATTCACACACGTGTCAATTGGGATGAATCAGCCCATTTCGGAATTTGCCAAAACTAAAATACTCACATTGACCAAGGATTCACAAAACTCGCCACAAAGATAGAAAGAAGAAGGTCAAAATAAGCAAAGTTCAAATTTAACTAGAATTTAACTAGAATTTAAAAAAGCGGATAGATCAAATTCTGTTCCCGAAATACTCACTCGAATTAAATGGGCTGATGGCTGCTGAGTTCCCGCTAAATATTCCGGCATTGTTCCCAGGGAGTCGATTTTGCTGGAACATCGTACTTCCCCCCGTCGTTGCGCCAAAAGACGGCCCAAAAGAAGTTTTAGGTTGGTTGAACCCCCCTGACCCAAACAAAGACGTGGTCTGTTGGGGCTGCTGTTGTTGCTGACCAAACACGTTGCTCGACGAGGAAGTGGCGCTATTAAATGCTCCTACACAATCAACAAATTAACCCCGAGCCAAGTGACGTTGAGCTTAATTTTCAACGACTGATCAAAAGGTCACCGAATGGATTTGTGCATTATTTGAGGTCAACTTAAATTCAAATAATTCTTTCGCTCCTCTCGACCAAACCGGCCAGAATCAATATTTCCCCCCACAAATAACAAACAAAATGGTCCTACGAGCCCCATGCAAAATCCATAATTATTTCCACAATTAAGATGAAGAATAAAATAATAGAGTGTAGATACAATAAAAAAAACCTCCCTGATTCACACTAAATACATAAGTGATGGAGTGTGGCGGGAGTCATGCTGAACCCACCTTTATACGACCCTTTTCCCCCATCCAATAAATATCCAAACAAAGACGTACCAAAAGACGGAGTCGTTCCAAAATTGGTGTTGAACATTTTCCGGATTATTTAAACAGCTTAAGACATTTAACCCAAGGAAAACGATTCCTCCCAAGTCGCTAAGTACATTGGTTGGGAAAGCTTCGAGGGCAATGAAATTGTGTGGAAGATTCCTCAACAGAGACCTCTGCTTTTGGGACTCGTTGGGGTCTTCCACAAAGACGCAGTTCCTATACCCAACTACTTCCGACCAGAATCAACAAGCCCCTCGCGGGAGACCACTCATCTGCACACGTGCACACCTCCAATTAAAACCAATACCGGCATAGAAATTGTAGGCTACAATGTACATCCACCTGGTACACACCTGGAATGAAATCAAATGGATGCATCTAGAACTACCTCGAAAACCCTCCAGGATTCCAGCTCAATTGATTTGATTTTATAATTATTATTACCTAAATTAAAAAGGTCAAGTGGTTTCATATAAAATGAAAGCACTTAGGTAATAAGTCATTTATTGGCCAAATGCCTTCTCGGAATATTTGTAGATATTTATTAATACAAGGTTTAATTGTAAATAAAGATGTCTGATTTGGATATATAGAGTTTTATTGTGATAACGTCCAATTTTGTTTTATTCATCATATTTTATATCTCATTTCAGTGTATATAATAATTTTTTTGAAAGATGTATTGTAATACATGAATGGGAATTTTACTGTTGTTTGCATTCAGGACTGGACTTAGTTCCAAAATTTTTCTTGTTTTTAGCCCGCGGTGCCTGGCCCTCTTCTTCATCTTCTTCCTCTTCCTCGTTCTCTTCTTCTTCCTCCTCTTCTTCCAAGTCATCTTCAAGGGCCTCGCCCGTAAAGTAGAGAACAGCCCTTGGAACAATCCGCTCGCGGATATACTGACCAACTTCAAAATCGTTGGTAATCCTCATTTGAGACTCTTCGTCCATATCAGCATATTCGTCTTCTGGAACTAAAGGATTCAGAATGATAGTAGAATTGATTAACATAAAAGATAAATATTTAATATAATCTTCATTTATACCTTGAAGAGGATTGAAGAAGTTGAAGAATGAGTTGGCTTCAACTGTCTTACTCACAGTCCGAACTGAACCACGATGCTTATGTTTCTGCTTCTTACGAACAGTCTTAATAGTCACGTTCTTTCCTTTCGCCCAATCAATTGCACAACCCTAAGGATATGTACCATTCTTTATTGTATGTACCATAACTTAATTATATTATATATATTTAATTAATGAAATGAATTAAATGTCGAAAAAGTTCTAACGTCCATTCAAATAAAATAAATGAACAGAATATCACGATTTCCTTTTAGTTTTTTCTCCAATGCTGACCGATATCACATAAAAATGGACCCAGTGGATGTGGAGAACGTAGATTTTATTAATTCCATTATATTTAAATTTTAATTAAAATGGGGAAAAGGTGGGAAAAAACTTACCGTGCATTTGATAATCTCTGGGCCTTCAAAGGCAAAAGGATCTTCAATGTCCATTTCACATTTCATCTCATAACTTTTAGTTAAGATGGAGTTGGTGAAGAAATCATTGGGTTCAAAATGGAAGAGGAGTTTGAATCCCTGAAACCATTAAAAGTACTAATTTTATATAATCCCCCCAAGTATTAATAATTGATATTTTAAAATTTCTATTAAAATATTCATCTCCACTTACCATAGGCTTGTCAGTCATCTCCACTTTGATATCAATGAGATGTTTGAGAATCGGCTCATCGCATGGCTCCATCATTTCAGAGAGCATCTCCACATTTTTGAAAATTGTGAGCCAAAAATCAGGAATTCCGACAACCTTTTCTTTTCCTTCTCCTGCCTCCCTATTGGAATCCAAATTAAATATATTATTAAACACACTCATGCAGTCAACAATATTGTGATAAATATAAAATTATTATTACTCTTCCAGTCTCATTTTCTGAACAGCGTCAAATAGTTCTTCAGAATCGGATCCCCCGGCAAAATCACATTCATCATCAGCAGGCTCATGAGCTCCTGATGTTATTTCCTTCCGCTAAATTGACAATAAATCTTTACAATTCCGCCCTTGGTCATCTAACAAGGGAATAAAAATAAATAACTAATGAGTTAACGCTTACTTTGTCAAATAATGGAGAATAGAGCGGCATATATTTGCACTCCAATTTATGCATCTCTTCATAGAATTTAGATTCGATTTTAGTAATTTCCACTTGAATTTTCTTTAGAGCTAAAACTCTTCGTCTGACCTCCGTCGGAAGGTTCTAAAAAGCGGAAAATAATTTTTATTTTTATTTTTAAGATCCAGGTGAGAAAGGTGCGTTGAACAAAGGTGAGTGAGGGCTTACCAGTTCAAAAGGTATGTCAGGGGGGCTTTCCTCGTCTTCGGCTCCGGACGCTGACTGGTTGTCGCTCTTCCCGTCATCGTCTTCAAAGTCTTTAGAACTGTCGTTTCCGGCCGGATTGTCCCCGTCGGCTGTTTCTGGCCCAACCTCCATATCTTCCAATTATTTCGGACGAGAGGAGTCCGGTGAATATTACACTTGAAGTCGGTGAAGTTGAATGATGGCTGCCCACACGCCGTCCCACACTTAAAAGACCGATGGAACAGCGAGGGACTTTCGCCACGTGAAACGACTTACACCTCACCCCAAAGATGGCCCACAGACCTTGCAACGGACAAACATTGCATCTCATATATATATATATGTATCATACCTACTTATATATATTCTTAAATACATAATAATATGAATGCGTCCCCAACCGCTCAATCGTTCAATTCATTAATGAGCAATTTAATCATTTAAAGGGTTTTAAATCATCTTTATAGCTTTACAGAGTAATGTTTAAATCCTTAAATTAAATTATTCCTCTCATATTTGATAAATCTTATGAATTTTAGAATGTTATTTAATAGTGTGATAATTTTATATTAAGCATGTGGTTCAAATATGCAAATGGGTCTTTTTGTAGATTTAAAAATTATTTAATTTAGATGAGAATATTTATACTTATTATAAACTGACTTCCATTTCCAATGGGTTTGGTTAGTGGTGACTTTAAGTAGTTAGAAACAAAGATGAGTCTGAGGAGAAAGAAAGGGTTTTAGCAAAGTTAGTCAAAATATAGTAATGTACTGCAACAATTAGAAGCGTGGGGAATTCATTTTGAGATTATTTTGCAATGTTTAATGCGCGTCTGGACATTTGATTAAATATTATTCCTCGAGTGGAGGAGTGAGTGAAATAAATAAATAATTAGACTCCTGACTGCTAAATAAAAAATCTTTTTGAGTCTTTGCAGATCTCTTGGAAGCTGGCGGAGATGAGCCCTGACGTGTCTCATATTTGTGGATATTAAAAAGAATAGAGAGCCTCTCCACCCGTTCTCATCGGAGTCTCTGGATCTAAAAATAGTTGGTAATAATAAATGGTCTCTCCTTGACTCACTTCCCCCGGTTCCCCGAGAACCAGGCGGGTGTCCACAATGGCGGGCCTTCGGGTGGAACAAAGTCGGGAGACACCCCACAAGTAGCTCCTCCACCTCCGCATCCTCAACAAGGTGAGAATTTCATTCCCATCAATTATTCCCACGATCAATCCAATCACGATCAATCCGATCCATCACAAAGGTAAAATAAACATATTGCCCCCATAATTGGTTAATCAACTTTGCAGTAAATCACAGATTTTCATACACAATTCCTGACATTTCGGTGGTTCTCTCAGAATTACCCGGAATAAGAACCATTTGTATATTTATGCAATAAACAAACAATTTTTGAGATTTTTGAAACACTCTTTATGTTATTAACTCATCAATACATTATTATAATACGTATATTACAAATTGAGTAGATATATGTACATAGGTATCTGTATTTATTGGAGCAATTTATCCAAAATTTAAACAAAGGTTAAAAAGAAGATAATTTGATCATAGAATAACGTAAGAGATTCGGTATATTATTTGGAGTATATTTACTATCTATTGGGAATGATTTATCAACCCTTTTAATTTAATCTTATTGATTAATGGGGATGGGAAGTGTAAAAGACATGATGAATTCCTTTTAGACTTGATGAGATGTCGAGTCCTAAAGACTTCCACATTGACGCCGTCTACCCCGAGCCCCTTTCTCGACTCCGACGGAATCCCGGGACCAGCGAAGCCCCGTCGGGTTCTTACAGAAGGGCCGTGAAGAAACACCGAGGGCCAACTGGGCGATTCAGAACTCAGCCCGTCACCTTCCACGAAATCAAAGTAAGATCGGACTTGGCTCCTCTGCCACATTTTTTATTCCGAGTCAATTGGCTCAGAAACTCCATTGAAGTTCTCTGGGTTCAATTCCCAATGTTTTTCAGGAAGTGGACGAGGACAATTTGATCGAGGGGGATGTCGAGAGCGGGATCAACAGCAAGTCCGAGTCCGACCTCAAGGCCAAATTCGAAATCTTCTACGCCTCGATCATTAAAAAGAACAACAACGGAGAGAGGAAATTGTGTCCGCCGCCGCTGTCCCCGCCGGAACCTCCGGAGCGACTAATTGAACCCGCCCCCTCACCCCCCATCACCATCCCCTTCAACCCCAAGAGCCGTCCTTCTTTATAATTACCGCATTTTTAATTAACTTTATCTCATGACGACGATGTACTCGTAGTTCAATTTTCACACACATTGTATTCTAAATATTATATTTGTAAGTTATTGTGGACTCCCTCTTGCCTTTATCCCTGCAGATCAAGAGTCATCACGTCTGAAGTTGATTTAGTTAAATGTAACCACCATTGTTAATCTACAAATATGTTCTTTGTGTATTAATGCTATTAAAAGTTACGCGACTTAATATACCTACACGTGTGTATTTGAACCCTTTATTGAATTTATAATTGAACAATCGCAATATGTAACAAATTGATGTAGATCGTTAATATATTTACTTATATATTGTGTATAATATTATAATTGTATTTTATCTACGGATTTCCTACGAAGACACTTGTAAGAAGGATGTTCACCATTTTTAATATTTAAGATATAAATATGTTAGATTTAATAATTTGTCACTGCTTGTGGAATTGAATCGGAATAAGCTTTATTAACGTCACCGACAACACATAGAGACAATAAAAGAGTGGAGATACATTACATAGGAGCTTGGTGGTATTAAAAGACGTTCTTGGAGGTCATTGGTAGTTCTTTGACGATAAATAAAGCGCTCGTGATTTCACTCACCTGTTCTCTCACCTGTCAAAGGCCTCACTCACAACCCGTTGTTCCCGGTTTTTATTATTTTCTAATTTCATCCTTCAACATGTTTGGGGGAAATCGGACTTTCATTTCCTCAGGTATTTTCCGAACCTTATTAAGTTAATACATTATTTATTATTTAAGCTTTTCCTTCTCTCATTAATTTCAAATTTTAGTTTTCAAACAATTGGTTGAATAACCACATTCTAACTATAGTTAATAAGTTAATAATCAATGTAAAGCAAGTTAGGTTTAGACAAATTTCTTCAAAAATCTAAATACGTCAATATTGTATGTTTTACTATTAGCAATTATTTCGAGCTTTATGAATCCCTCCTATAGTTAATATAAACTACAATTAATGGAAACAAACGAAGGAGTAATTTACTTCAACAATGTTTGGAAACAAACATGATTTTGATTTGATTTGAATTAATAAAAATCTGAATGCATTCGCATTTCCTATTAAAATTGAGAGTGAGGTGAAGAGGGATTTAATACACAAAACATAAATGGATTTATGAGAGAAAAATTGAAGATAAAAAACTTTCAATGACCCAAAATGAGGCATATCGTGTAGAGCGGGGAAAAGGAGTAATTCTAATGGTCCAAATGTCCTTCCATTTTTCTCCGATTCCCCGAAAGGGCAAATTACCCGGCATCAACGCTCCAGGCTCATTTTATTATCTTCCCTTGTCCTCACTCTCTTAAACCTCACTTTCACAATTCGTAAACAAACTTGAAGGAGATTTGAGTTTTAATGGTGTAGAAACTTTATTCCGTTTGATCCATATAAAAGATATTTAGAATACATTGTACGTATAATATAATACATACTACTTAAGTTCATTAGAGTATATTTCTTATATAAGAGATGATTTTAATATTTATTTAATGTGCATTCATAATATATAAAATAAGATTATTAGATATTATTTCTTGTTATTAAACAAACCATAAAGAATCTGTTTGTACAAGGGATTTAAAATTTAAAGAAATCTAAATGTTTGCCAGAAATTTACACTCGAACTTATTTGATCAATAGTTAATAGGTTAAAGATTGGAGTAAATCAAATGAACAATTTCTTAACTACCTATACTTCACTTTGGCACTACTTGTATACATAGTGAATAAATTATTTTAAGTACTATGCAATTATTATCAAATATCACTATTAAAGTATACATAATATAGAAGTATAGATAGCTCTGAAGATTTAGTTCCTTTGATATATCGATACATGCATATATACATACGAGTGCCTATTAGACTCATGGATTTTTAAGTGCAATGGATTTGCAAATTTATTTCTTTATAAATTATACACCCTATAATTTATAGGCGTGGAGATAATTAAAATGTCATTTGATGTAAAATAAAAATGAGTAGATGACGCATGGATTTGGCCGTGTCTCATTTCCCCACCGTCGACCATCCAACGTGCATCATAATAATATGAGAAAGGACGTGAATTTGGTATTTGTGCCTTGAGTTTGTAAAAGTCGGGAGGTGATCGGAGGCCGAGTCGCCTCCATGGCGACATCCGGAAAAACAAATGTGGGATAGGAATAGTAGCAAGAGTCCAATGTCCACCAGTTACCAATTCGGCCCCAATACACTCCCACTTGGGCTCTCAGGTGAGTGTTGAGGGAAAGTGGGAATTAGCAATTACATAACTCATCACTTCATTTCCACCATTCTCACCCATTCCCTACCCAAGTCCAAGAGATTGAAGGGCGAAGATGTGGAAGGGGATGGGAGGAATGAGTGCGGAAAGGAGTTGTAATTATTAGTGAACATCATCCCAGTTGGGCAGTCGAATGGACGCCCTCATTTTCATGCACTCTCGAACTTAAAATCTTTTTTCTCTCGTAGGGACCAGAGGAGTCTTTGAGGAATGGACTGGGCCTACAATACAACGACTGGGTGAATTTTAAAATTAATTTCAATCAATATTTTTCAATTTAGTTGTAATTATGGTGATGTAAGGTCTGAAGCATCCGTTCTTCACTTGAGTGCGAAGGGGATTTTAACCCTAAAAGGCACCTACAAAAACTAAAGGCATTGGGGATTTGAGTCAATAAGGCCATACAGAGGCTAAAATAATAAAAAAAGCCCTCGAGGTTGGACATAAAAAATGTCACAGTTGGGCGTAGTGGAGAATATACAAGTACACATTTGAGCCTTCCCGGGTTTTCAGTGGATATTATCAAGTGCAAGTTTGACATTTGGAAAGTCTTTTGTTTAAAAACTGAGGAAGTAATACGCTAAAAGCCTACCGAACAAAAGAATATTTTTTGCTTTTGGATAATATGGATTTTGGGCTTTGCTCTCTTGATAAAATACTTACACACGTACTCTAATATACCTGTATATCATACATAAATTGCAATATAAAATGCATAAAAGTTATACTATGTCTGGCTTCTTTATACAAGAAGATATATTGTATATGAAGATTGCTGGATGAATGAACTTGCCTTATACAGTTATAAATATATGTATAGTTACTTTAATGGGAGTAGTATATAGTATAGTTTATATTAAAAATATATTGTATGTAGTTATATCGACAGCTATGAAAAGATGGTAAAATCGTGTTTTGTGAATGAGAAGGAAGAGACAATAATAGAAAGAGATTTTGAATGGATTGAAACAAGAGTTTTCAATCAGAAGGTTCTTAATGGAATCCATTGGGGAGAAATAATGTAAAAGTTCCATTTGACGAAACAAAAGCTCCTTCAGATTCAAATTTCAAGCGGAAGTGGTGGGCCGAGGGGCCGAGATTTCTTCACTATTTAAATATATTTGCCAAAGGAAGTGCCCTTTGGGGGAAAATCACAATTACCTTAAAACACCTTGAGACGCTTTTAAGCATCTTGAGCTCTGTTGGTTCTGGCTATTAGTAAGATCAATAGGCCCTTTCTTGCTCACTTTCGCTACTTGTGCGAAATAAACACAACATTTGGCAAATATTAATCTTGACTTGTTTTTGACTTATCCATTCCCTATAAATCCTATACTTTATTACATATAAGTATTGTATTGGTATAGTGGGGTTGTTATTCTTAATACAGATTGCTTTAACTATTGTTTGAATATTGGCACAATATAAGCATTTGGCATATAAGATAGATAGTTTATACGCGTGCATAATCAAATGATCATAGATACTTTCCACACAAACAAAAGTAATTCTAGTTATAAAAAAGACATTTGTCAAAGAGTGTTAACTCTGTTTGCTCCAATAATCTCATCTAAAAACTAATTGTTTTTTAAGATTTTTATTGGAAAATAAGTACAATATGTTTTTAAATACATTACATAGGTATGCATTCATCATGATTTCACTTCATCACTAGGCTGTGGAAATAATGACTTTTTAAAATATTCATTTACTGTTTACATAATACTACAGATTGCAGGACTACTGTAATTACAAGCATGCAAATTTACAGTTTTGCGAGTGTTAGATTTTGTTTTTCTTCATTTATTTTATATACTCTATAATTATATACTCTATGTACTTACATACATAATACCTTCTATACAATATTTTATCCTCTCGAATTATATTATTTATGAATTTTTCATAGATTCTCACTGAAAATAATTATTGAAAGACCACTGGAATAAATAAAGTAGCCCATTTCTTAACTTATAAATTTAAAATATTTTGTGAGTTGATTTTTTGGTAAAAAGGGTTTTTTTTACTGGTGTTGTATTGGAATATCTTTTCTCATGTTTTACCTTAATTCTCAATTGAAGAAGGTGAGACGCTGTGAGTTTCTTTTTTGTTGCGAGTTGGCTCCTCGCGGGATCTCATTTTCATGGTTCGACGTCTCCGTTAGTTCTCTATCTTACTTTCATCCGCCCATTGAGGAAGATACGAGTGAGTCCACAAAGGGAACGGAGTCAAATCTCCCCAATCAAACCTCATTAAAATATCTCGAATATGAGAAGAGACAAAGAGGATTTTTCTCTTCCTAAATTCTTTCTATCTCAATTTCATCTTCCTCTTTTGTTATAAAATCTCACGTCCAATGTATTCCAAATTGATTGAAATTGAAATATTTCCTTCGACAGTTCTTTCCAACAGACACAATAACATTCTAAAGTACTTATTATATTCAATATACTATTATTAGATATATTTTAGATACCATTATACCTATGATATACGATATACTCGTACTTGTATTGTAAATTGTAAGTACACTATTGAATTATTAATATTGTCCAAAATGATCCTTTTAGTTCAATTTCAATAGTAATGTCATATTGAGCCGGATATATTTATTTATATAATTCAGATAGAATACTTTTGGTTGAAAGATGAAAGTGGATTTTGAAAATATTGAGAAAAACGACAGAAATTTCACGGATGAAAGGAAGAGGGAAATGGGCGAAAATTCCCAACATTTTATATACCTTCCCACGCCGGCCCATCATTCCCTTTGCTAATATTCAATCTAATGGTTTAAACTACCAGGGACCTTCACAAAACATTTTTCATATCATAAGAAATTGAATTTGGCCATTTTGGAAGAAGCTGTAAGTGATTATGTGAACTTGGGTCCAAAAGCGATCTTCAGATTTCCTTCGTAAATAAATGAGCAAAAGGGGGGGGATCCCGAGAGGATTCTCTCAACCTATTCTTTTCTCGAGGACCCTAAGCCCACTTTCCATTTTTCTTCATTTGTGAGGCGAGCGGTGGGGCAGGAGGACTCTGAGCAATTGTTCCATTAAGTCCGCCAAACCCCTAACTAATTTTCTTCCAGGATGAGTGCCGGAGTGACGGACGACATCGTCTCTTCCGTCCCAATTCCCATTGCAAGGAAATTGAAACTCGACCAGCAGGTAGCCAAAGCTTTTCTCATTTCGCACCTCCAATTGTTCATTTATTTAATGAACCCCATTAAATCCTATAAATATAGACTCACATATAGACATCACTGAACATGAGTGAACATCAGTGTGTTTGGTATACATATATAAACATATATATGGAAGAATCAAGACATTGAAACGGACTGTTTTGCCAATAAATGTGAATGAGGGGATTATTGATTCACTATGCCTTGCATATATTCCTTTTTGAATAGGGGGAATCCGAATACAATTCCCATCGATTCCGCTTTTTTATTGTATTCATATATCCCCAGGACCAGATATCACTTTCATTGTTATAGTTATTGTTATTGAGAATAATTGTCTACTGAGACGTTTAACAGATAATGTATTATTCATTCCAAACCCGGAAAATATTATATTCGTACTAATTAGAGTTTATTGGATCTTTTATTTAGAGCTTTAATTGATAGGGAAAATACCTCCTTTATAAAACATTTAATTATATGTTATTTTTATAAGAGGTTCTTTAAATTGTTCGTTTAAACATCATTCATGATTATTCTCTTCCTATAGGGAGATTCCGATTTTAGCTACAATGAGCATCTTTTAATATATATGTTTTATAGGGAATTTTATTACTTTTTCCTCTCCAACATGTTTCTGTAATTTCTTTTTGTATGTATGTAGTTTAGGGTAATGATAATAAATGTATTCTGGTAATAATAAGAGAATGATTAATGAGTAAGAAGGATCCGCCAACTCTCATTATTTCCCCTAACCATTGCAATGATTCTTCTCTGACCAAAATAACGTTAGATCTGAGGTAAGGGATATGGCCAATGCATATATCAATGCAAAAGGTAATAAAAGGCAGGTTGATGAAATGAGGTAGGAATAACGGGAGGAAATTGATTCTATTTTGAAGGATCAGAATATCCAAAGTCCATAACGCATCATTCTGCCTTCAACCGTCGAGGAATTCACGTTCTATAAATCTAAACTCTAATTTTATAACACATAGTGAGAATATCTGTAATATTAATTATCACCAGGATTATTAGCACTTCTTGGGATTTGAAGTTTGTAGCGACGTAGAAAAATGAAGTTTGGAATATTATTAAACTTGATTATCAATTCCAGAAAGCCCTGATCGAGAATAGACAGAAACAAAAGAGGAAACAATCCGGAATGCCGCACATTTCCGATGCGAGGGAAATTCTCATTCGGAGCGGGAACAACAACGTTCCGAACCGGCGGAATTCTCGGCCTTCAATGACCCTTTCGTCCTCCTCGTCCGACGTCTCAGGTACTCCCAAATTCCTTATTTCCACAATGAAAAGTCGAAGGGTGTGAAATTGAGGCTCGGAAATAATATAAATATTTCCACTTCATTTTCTTTTACAAAATTAGATTTCTTGGGCGGGCGGGCATTCTTTATGAATGAATGGTTCGGAGTTATTCTATCCATTTGGAAGTAGTTGGGAACGGGCGGGAATGGATAATTAAATAAATAATTATGATGGATTTAGGCGGACTCGGACTTGAGGAATCCCACGATGAGGAAAATAAGAAGGTGAAGAATCTCGTAGCGGAAATTGAGGATGATTTGGAGGTTTTGGAAGTCGATGAGACGAACCGGAACAAGCGGAGGAGCAGCGAGGAGAAGAACAATGGTTCGCACAACTATTCGCAATTCTATTTAATTTACCAACTCATCATTTTTTCTCAACTTTAACATTATCTCGGGCCAAGTCAATCTCCACGATCGACCTTAACATTCGCATATATGCTCCACTTTCAAATTTCCAAGTCCGAGTGACGCACTCGAGTAAATTCCTTCTTTAGGTCATACCAACTCTTAATGTTAGTTTTACTTTTCCAATCAATTTTGAACCCTATAACCACATGAAATAATATTATTTAATAATTTAAGCATATTGGAGAAGACGGAAATTTTGAACAAAGATCAACACAAGTCTTGAGTCAATTTAAGTAAAAGTTCTTATATGAGCAGATCTCATATATACTTAGTACGTATGGTATAATAATGTAATGTATGGTATATTATTAATATATTATATATGGTAATTCCAATTATGCAAGATTTGTGAAATTATAGGTAATTAATGTTTCAAGTCTCGTATTGACCCTTCCTCAGGGTTATTTCCTCTCATGGTTAATAATTAAATGGGAGATGAGATGATTCTGAGGGCTTATGAATCTTGGAAGATGTGTCGTATAATCTTTTTTGAAATGGGGACGAGATGCGCAGCACTCACTCACATTTCTCTCTCGGAGGGTCAAAATGTGAAATTCGGGTGAGGAAGAAGGCCAGTGAGTGAAGATCTCTCGAGGAGCTCCCTTCGCTCCTTTTCCCAACCAATAAGAGACAAATTGGGCCGATTTCCATTTAGTCATCCCTTAAATTAATATCAGATTTAATTAGTAATTAGATGTAGACAGGTGATCGGAGTGTAATTTTATAAGTTGAAACCACTGGCCAGGCGACGAGCTTTTTGGAAGAGTCTTACGCTTAAATAAAGATTAGGGGAAAATAAGAGAAACGTGTTGCACTTTTGAAATACATTCTTAACTACGGATATCATTCACTTATTTGATCAATTGATAACTACAAAGTTTCATAAATGTAAGTTATAAGTTTTCAACCTTATGCTTTAGCTTTTCCTAAACGTT
Organism: Neelides folsomi; assembly: GCA_034687125.1. Taxonomy (NCBI): domain Eukaryota; kingdom Metazoa; phylum Arthropoda; class Collembola; order Neelipleona; family Neelidae; genus Neelides; species Neelides folsomi. The sequence goes on from JAQGBZ010000084.1 coordinate 192,390, forward strand.
CAGTTTATAATGTAGTGTAATTGCTTATGAAATATCCATAGTAGAATTATTGAACTTAATTATATTTTCCAAATATTGTTACTTTATTCACTATACTTTATACTTATGGGTTAATATTGAGAGTTCCAGAAAGAACATTTTCTATTCTGCATACAATCAGTAAGGCTGGATTAGGATATAATGAGTCGAGGTGTTTAATCCGAAATAAGATTTTAGTAATTTTATACACTGTAATTTTAACTGACATTTCGCTACATGCATTTGCATTGCATTTGGCACATTTTACCCTTCCACGTTTCTTTGTTTTAAAGACCCCGTGTGTAAGATTTAAAGTGAAAATTGGATTTTCCTCTCAATTTTCAATTTATTCATCTCCGCTCCCGGATATGATCTCAGCCCCAAACTCCAAACCCATTACAAATCCCAAACTTTCCTTCGGCTTTCAAAGGAGAACTTTCCTGAATTATTGATTAATTCAACTCTCAACACTTGTTTACTCACCAAATTTGCATATACAGAAGGGAAATAGAGCTATCACATGGAAAGTGCTACGCATCCGCGTGTATATACTTTAATAAAAAACTGGTCTGAAAGGATCCCAGGGGATGGGATTTTTATATTGTTAATGGATGTCAATATTATAAATTATGATTACTCCATGTTTATAAAATATTACAATTCATAAACATGGTATTTAACCATGAATTGTATTATATACAAATGGGTTCTTCACTATGGTGCTTCAATTTCCCCCAACTTCTCCGATTTCAAAAGAATTCTTATTACGCTCATTTCCTCTGGCGAGTTCCTTTGTGCCGAGTTCGAAAAAATGTGTCATTTGGGCTTTTCTTGTTCCGTCATTACCGAGGAGTCGTTTAATGGAAAGGGAAAGTTTTCCTTTTCTCTCCCATTACTCCATTTCTCTTTGACTCCGTGAAGGAATATTGAAAGATGAAGTAAATCGCCCAATTGGATGGAAATAAACGGTTTCCCCCCTCACAGCCTCATTATTTCATTAAAGGAGAAAAATGGAAGTATCTTACACGATTACACTCCTTAACAAATACTTTATACAAACCCCGGATAACTGCGAAATATGTAAACTACCTCCTATATATTTCTACCATATACAAGTAAATTTTATATTATATTAATATGAGTTTGAAATACAGATACTGTATTTAAATTTAATTTATATGTATTTAATTTATATATTTCTAATTGTTTGTTACAATTTTGCGAATTGGAATTGAATGAACATTCTTGTTCTGACTGAGTCTATTACATCTGCATCAAAGTAAATTTCAAGTATTTTCCTTTCATTGAGAAAGACAAGAGGAAATGGGTTAATTAAACTGAGATCGGCAGTTTCCCCTTTATAAAGGTTTTTTTATTACATATTGGTATCAGAAGAGTATACTTACCAAGTAGTAATAAATATATAGCGAGTCCTTTTAAACTTGCGAACATTGCAAGTTGGTTCGGTAAGAAAGTGTAATAAGTGGATGAAAAAACTTTTTTTATCAGAAATCGTGAAGGAGAAGTCGTGAATGAGGAAAAAGACTCGCGACGTGTCTTCTATTCACCCACATGTAAATCCCCATTTTCCCACTCTGTCAAACTCGGAAAATTTCTCTCATCACGCACCTGCACCTGTTGGGGATTGAAGCTCGAAGATGGATAAAATAATAAGATTCCCTTGTTCAAATTGCCCCAAAGTAAACAATAAGCTATAATTTACTTATCACCCGGCATGCAAATTCATCAATACATACATATATCATATATATACAAAGAAATGTATCATCACATGGAAAATGGCTATAAGATCAGAGAAGGGAAAATAATGGAAGTATTTATAAGTATTTGAACTCATATTACAAATTATGATTAAATTTTGATTCATAGGGAAAAGTGTGAATAAACTTTCTGTCGACACGAGAGGATTAAGCACTTCGGAGTCCTTTGACGGATCTGCACCAGTTGTTCCAGTTCTCGGAGGAAAAAATTCATTAGATTCAAACACTGTCCAGAAAACACCTGAAAGGCTCAAAAGCGTAAGTCTTCATTTTTATGTAAATAATATAAACAACAATAATTCTTTTTTTATTAAATTATTGTTCCATGTAAATACCAGTAGATAGTAAATATTTAATAAGGTTATTTTGACATTCTAATATATAATAATTATTATTAAGGTTGAGGAAGATCCCAGTGGTCCAAAGTACAGTGTGAATTTGGCAGAAGTGATGGACAACATTGAGACGTTTGTGATGCAACCGGCAGTCCAAGGTTTCCTCATTAAATGTCGGATCACAAGGGACAGAAAAGGGATGGATCGCGGGTTATATCCCACTTACTATATGCATCTTGAACGAGATGATGGACGAAAGGTAACGACATATTTAATTATGAAGATTATTAACAAATTATAAGATTATTAATTTTATATTCTGTTTAAGGTATTTTTGCTCGCTGGGCGGAAACGGAAAAAGAGCGCAACAAGCAATTACCTCATTTCCACCGACGCGACAGATCTCTCCAGAGGAGGAGACGCTTACATTGGAAAAGTTCGGTCAAATCTTCTAGGGACACAATTTTCAGTTTTTGACAATGGAGAAACTCCTAAGAGAAACGCACCTCTTATGGACAAGTCAACGTTAAGAGAAGAACTCACAGCCGTCATTTACGTAAGTTTGAATCCGACTTCACCTAACATACTTTTTACAGGTAGAGCCATTGAGGGAAATTGCAAATGAGAAACTAAGATTGTAATTTAATCATTTAGGAAACAAATGTTTTGGGATTCAAAGGGCCAAGAAAAATGACCGTCGTTGTTCCTGGAATGCTTAATGAAACCAAAAGGAAGGAATTTCGAGCCGAATCAGAAAACGACACAATGATTGGCAAGTCATTCTCATTTTATACCTTCTATATTTTTAATCTTATTATAAAATATGTAACCTTTAATTACCTAATGTTAGTATTTTACATATTTATATTATTATTTGTTGTTCAATTATTATTATTTATTTAATGACATTACTTATTGATGTAATCAGAGAGGTGGAAGAATCGTAAGATGGAAGGTCTCGTGGAGTTGAAAAATAAAACCCCGGTTTGGAACGAAGAGAGTCAGTCCTATGTCCTCAACTTTCACGGACGGGTCACGCAGGCGTCGGTGAAGAATTTCCAAGTCATCCATGAGTCTGACGGTGAGTTGGGAAATTTGTCCCGATCAAATTGAGTTTTTATTTTATGTGTGACAGAGGAATACGTGGTCCTGCAATTTGGGCGAGTGGCCGAAGACGTTTTCACGCTCGATTACCGATATCCTATGTGTGCTCTGCAAGCATTCTCCATTGCCCTCACGAGCTTCGACAACAAGCTTGCATGTGAATGAACCTCAATCACCAATGAACCTATTATATACAAAATCTTATTTACTTGCTCGGCTACAAATGAAGTTTTCTACTTGGGCAGCTTCAGGAGTTTCCCTCTCAAGATCCCCCTTCAGCTTTCCAATTTTAATTTTATAAAACATTCCATTGGAAAAAGTTCAAGAATTCCAAAAGGATTTTGAGACCAAATCCCCTCTTTGAACAATGGGATACAATTTTGTCCAGCTTTTTATTTTCATAATGCCAGAGACATTCAATAATACTGTGTTAAGTTGTAAAAATTTTTTTATTCATTATATCTATGATCTACTATATATGTTCAAAATACTCTTTTTTTTTTCATTGGCAATTTATGCTATAAATTGTCTACTTAAAGAGGATCTAAAAGTTTTATGTTACAATTACAATTATGTAATACAATTATATAGCACTTGCTGGAGAGGGAATTTAAAGCGGAATAAGAATCATCTTCAAATAAATTGTCGTGAATTTTAATTATAATATAACTATATATCTAATAGGTAATACAATATGACATCCGGAAAGTTAGAATTGTATTGAAAGTTGTATGGTGATGTCAAGAAAAATATTCTGAGCTATACTTGTATTTTACTTATGTAATAAATTATAACATATTAGCAATATAACATACTTCAATAGGTAATATAAATATGTATCTGTATTGCAATTTAGATGGATATTATACCTAATAAATACAAAATAATTGTGAATAACATTTAGAACATTGAGATATACTTGTTAAAAGGAAAATACACACGTCCTGCCTTCATCCATAATGTGACTTGACTTAATTGCAATACTTGTTCTACGACATGATAAAAATATTTATGTGTAGTACATATTTAAGTATATATACTATATATATATTAGCTTATATTCAATCATCACGCCGAACACAAAAGAAAACAAATTTTATACATGCATTAATATACAATTCTATTTATTCACTCAAAAATGTTAAAGTGAATTTAATCGTAAATAACTTATGTAATAAGAAATGAAAAACTCTCTATTTGAATGCATTTTAAAAATGCAAAATGACAAACACATTTGTGTAAAATATCAATAAGTATCTCACAATGTCACAAATACATTAAATACCCTTACCATTAAATGTTATATTGAATATTGACCAAATCTCAATTTTTTTCAAATAGCATATTTAACGCATCCATAATCATAATTCATAAATTCATACCAATACTTTACATTTACAACCATTCATTTTAACTAACTTTGGTCTAAATGACATACATATAAATAATATTTATATTATATTATGTGAGAAATACTTAACAGAACAGATTGATTTCAATACGAGGGAAATGATTTTCCTATGAGTATAAAAATGTTGATTTAAAATAAAGCTCATATGGTATTTACATATATGTACTATGTGTATTGTATTATGTGTGTGCCTATTTATGTACATATTACATATGTTTGTCTGCTTACACACAAAATAAAGATAAAATGAAGTTCAATGCTTTGGTTCGTTCACAATTCAAAGTTCATTGCTTCATTTTCCCCCAATAAATTATTGACATTTTCATGTAGGGAAGGTTTATGCATTGGGCACACGTATCAGGACTCAGATAACGAGATGTGTATGGGTGTAATATACGTATAGTATATATAGTAAATAAAATACAAGGCTGTGGATCAATGGATTTATCCTCACGTAGTCAATATAGTAACACAGAGTTGAAAAGTTTTAAAATATGATCCATATTTTTCATATAATATTCATCTCATGGATATCTCCAGAGGCAGTCGAAACAAGAAATTGACCTGGAACTGAAAACTATTTATAAATAGACCTTCAACATCTTCTTACATATTTCTCTTATAATTCTAACAATTATTTTCTGTTAATTACAATTAATTTTTACTTTTGTGACAATTCAAGTGATAATTCAAGTCAATTCAAGACACTCTTTTTAAAAATGTGGAAAGTTGACATTTTTCTCAAATTAATTGCTTTATTGGTGGTAGTTGAAGGCGGCTATGTTTTTAAAACCGACTATTTCACCCAACCTGTATGTCACTGGAGATTTAAACTAATTAATATATACTTACCTATACTGGTATAATAATAGTATAATTATTACTAATTCAACATGTGTAATTTGTCAGGTTGATCAATTTAGCTTCGCCATTAATGGAACCTACCAAATGAAATATTTGTACAACGACAGTTGGTGGTCAAAGGATGGCCCGATCTTCTTCTACACTGGCAACGAAGGAGACATTGAGCTCTTTGCCCAAAACACGGGATTTATATGGGAAGTTGCTCCCGAATTCGGAGCTTTAGTTTTATTCGCCGAACATCGCTATTATGGAGTCTCCCTTCCCTTCGGCAACGAGTCCTACACCGTTAGACCTCATCTCCTTCCAATTTAACCTCTGAGCGGAGATTGGGAGATTCACAATTTAATTTCTCTTTTCCAGTCTCGAGAGAAATTGGGATATTTGAGTTCGGAACAAGCGCTCGGAGACTTTGCCCGATTCCTCTCCTGGTTCAAGTATCACAAAGGAGGCCAACGAAGCCCTGTGATTGCCTTTGGTGGCTCCTATGGCGGAATGCTTACCGCCTGGATGCGAATCAAATATCCGCATATTATCACAGGGTAATTCTCCTTCTCACCTGTATTCCCCCCACTTTCAAATCTTCCCCAAATGACTGTAAAGAGCTATTGAATTTTTAATAGAGGAATTGCCGCATCAGCGCCAATACTTCAATTCACTGGAATGACTCCTTGCGGAACGTTCAACAAGATTGTGAAGGCGGATTTTGACCAAGCGTCTCCCAAATGCTCAGCCGCAATTCGAAACTCCTGGGACCCAATTAATAAAATGGGAAATTTAGGTGTTTGATATATCTACATATAGAATATCTACATATCTGTATATAGAATTCAATCAAAATAAAGTCAATCTTAGATGACATTATGTAATAAATGTACATACTTTTAAGTAACGAATGTTAAACAAATGGTTAAATTTTAATTACAGAAGACGGTCGTGATTGGTTGTATAGAAACTGGAAGCTTTGCAAGCCACTGAAAAATTCAAGTGAAATTGCCAACTTGAAGTATTGGCTAACAAATGTTTACTCCTATTTGGCTATGGTCAATTACCCGTATCCATCAAGTTTCTTAGAACCATTGCCTGGAAATCCCGTTCAAGTAATACAACACTGACCACATAAACCACTTATTTATTTCATATTCCCCACATAAGCATAACTACAATATCTGTATCTCTACAATATGTTGTTACAAATTGTAGACGGAATTTGGAATATTAATTTTATTATTTTCACATCTTTAGAAATTTTGTGATCGGTTGAATAACTCAAATCTGGGAGATGAAAAGCTTCTTTTAGCTCTGGTTGACGCCACGAACGTTTATTTTAACTATACAGGAACTGTAAAGTGTCTGGACATTTATTCAGAAGCTACGCAGTCATTAGGGGATATTGGATGGGATTATCAAGTACTACTCTTACTCTTAATGAGATCCTATTATGTGTATTCAGAAATTAAGAGGATTTGCACAGTATAAACAAATAAATTAATTCAGGCTTGTACGGAAATGGTAATGCCAATGTGTTCTGACGGAATCAACGATTTCTTTGAACCAAATGCCTGGAATTTGGAGGAATACGAAGCTTATTGTAAAGCCAAGTACAATGTCGATCCTCGCCCTTACATGGCAGAAATCATATACGGAGGGAGAAGTCTTCAGGCAGCCTCCAACATAGTTTTCAGGTTTAATTAGTAAAGTTTACTTTAATTAAATATTGATTTTATTACTTTCAACTTCTTTATATATAACAACTACAACTTTATATAAATAACACCAAGATATATCAATTTTATAAAATTTAGTAAATTAAACTTAAACAGTTTGATAGCAACTTCAAACTTTAGGTTTAACGTTTACCGACTGTTTTCGATTACCCACCAAGATGGTTAGTGATTTAGTCAACTATTTTCCTCAGATTTCTCAGTCTCAGTTTGTTGATAATATATCTTTGTGTGGTTTATAACAACTACTCATATAACAATAAAGTCACAAATGTACTCTATATACTATAACTGTAGTATTGGTATGATTTTGGTCTTTTGGCAAGTTATTTATCATTTTAATGTAAGATGAAGAGGTGTTCTAAATTTAAATTAAAAATTATGTAGCAATGGGCTGTTGGATCCCTGGAGCGGCGGCGGAGTTTTAACCAACATGTCCGAGAGTGTTTTGGCAGTTTTAATCCCCGAAGGAGCTCACCATCTCGACTTGAGAGCTTCAAATCCCGCCGACCCGCCATCCGTCATTGCCGCGAGGAATTTGGAGAAAGGAGAAATTGCGAAATGGATCGCTCAACATGCTCAAACTCAACTAAAGACAAACTCAATTGATGAAATGAACGAGTCAAATTAAATTATCAAATGCTATAATTAATAAATATATAATTTATACCTTGCTTACTGTTACACTGTTAGTTACTTATTTCTTTATCTTTTATTATGCCTTTAAAAATTGAATAAATTGTATGCTAATTCAATCCATCTTATTGTTAGTTCATTGATAACTGTGTTTTAACAATATTGGAATATTGGAATAAATGTAAACATTGATAAATGATTTCCGTTCTATTAAGAAGTTTTATAGGTTTATTGTTAATGCAACGCACATTTCTCCACTACTTGTGTTTCATTATTTATGTACATTCATTTAGAAGTTCTCATTCTCACAAAATGAACATTGGAGGTGTTCTCATAAATGATGATGATTGATGTTATTAATTTCCTTCTTTGAACCTATGCATTTCAATACAATGAAATTGTCGTGTGCCTTCGTCATGTTCATAATGAGCTTAACACATGAAGTCTCATGAAAAACGTGGTTCAAGAATGGAAATAGGCACGTGGAAAAATTACCAACCTCAATATATATATATATATATATTAGCTTTCTTTATAACTATACCTTACATTTAACTTCATACGCTTCTCTTCACTTTCTATACACTTTACAAAATGGATAAATACCGTACCTAAAATATATTTTGTATATGTACATGTTCGAGTTGAGTATTGAGAAAAATGGGGGGACATGCGTTGAAAAACTTTTGAGATCAAGATAGGCTATAAGCATTACATGCAAATGATGTCCAATGGGTATATAAATAATAAAGGAATACGCAGTAAGTCAATTAGGATCATTGGGGTTCAATTCCTCTGCGTACCGAACTAGTTGCAGGGTCGGGGCGACGTAAAGCCGTGGCAATCTATGTATGTGGAAAGTGAGTAGATAAATGGGGAAGTATTGATTGTCGGCGCAGTTGGAGTCGAAAGCCATCTTTCCCTCCACCCGACTCACAACCTCCTCGAGGACGGAGAGAAGGAGGGAACGGGCCGAATAAAACAAATATCCCTTTGGTCAACAAACCCGGGTCTCACGAGGTCAGCCCAAAACGACCCGTTGGGGACCGTTGGAGGGAAGTTGGGCAAAGTTCTCTGCGGACATTTCCTTTCCGCAGAATCCCTCACCGAGATCACAACACTTCCACTGGTCTCGCTATTGACCCAAGAGGCCAAAAAACGCATTGTATTTGCTCAACTTGAGGTTCGTTCCATTCCAGGATTAGTTCAACTATACAATTAGATCAATATTTTAAAATTATTTCCATTTTGGGTTAGTTGATCTAACAAAATTGATCTGTAAGATTGCCATAATGATGAGAAGACATTATAAAGTAAATTAATTAGAGTTAATTTAACTCTTTTTACGAGACTCGAATTGTCCATAGGATTAAATAGTATTTGAGTTAATTGAGGAGAGAAAGGGGGAGAAGCAATAATGTAAAGTTGAAGTAAAAGTTGTAATTGAAGTGATTAAGAAAAAGTGTAAGTGATTAAGGTGGTCTTGGAAGTTCACACTAAATTCCTCACTTGTTCGCTCTCGAGCAAGTTGAAGGATGAATAAGGTGGAGGAAATGGATCATAATTAATCCGCCCCCCTCGTCCCCCGTACGAGCCCTCTGGGTCGAAGTCTCTTCCCAAGAGATGAGGAAGGGTTGAGATGTCCAATCCTGCAAGTCGCCGCCACTTCGCTCCGCGGTCCGAAGACGACATTCGTCACATCGACGAGGAAGAGGAGGAACAGCTGATCGGGTCCCTTCCCCCGGTCGATGTCGTGCTCTCAGGGCTCCCTCGTCGTCTCAACCTGCTCACGGGCGAGCGGGAGTTTTTCCTCCAGCCCACGAGGAGAGATCAGGGATGGCGGCTGTCAAAGTCCTCCGTGTCAACCGTCTACCACTCCGCCCAAGACATCTCTGACCTCATGTCAACGGACAACTCGGAGTACAGTGAGCCGCTCTCTCCACACCGATCCTTCCACTCCATTCATGAAAACGCGTCTTTTGAGGCGGACCGGGACGATATTTTTAGCTCACCCACCGGGACTCCCATCCATGGGAAAAAGGTAATTAAACTTTTAATTATCTAGTATTCATCACCTCAATGGGACATTGGACTTTGGACATTTAGATGGGCATTGAGGAGGAAGGGAATTGGGAAGATCTTGATTTCAGTTCGAGTTAATTTACTGACTTGCTTTTATAATTGGTCAAGGAATGAAATCCTAAAATTAATGAGTGCAAACTTGTTTAACATATCCTTCAGTTTTCTGCTTTATTATAACTTGGAGAACTATGCCAATTTTGAGTCTCTAATTATTTTATGCGAGGTTATAAGGAAGAAAGTTTTGCGATCATTTCGTTGAAAGTCTGCAAATGATTGATGAAAATTTTACTTTTACTTTTAAACTACACACATCATACGGTTTTCTTTAATTAAATAAAACCTTATGAACATGATTACATTTTCAATCTAAAAATAAATATAGATAAAAATGTTTCTTTAAGATATTTATAATATAGTAATCATATTATGTATTTATGTATAGAAATTTATAACGATTGACAACTATCAATAAGTCTACATTACTACCTACATAAATATAAAACTACTTGTAAACGCACAAGCAAAATCTGCTTATCTGTATATGTGTGACCTTTTAAAATAAAATAATTATTTACCTATAGTAAATACATACGAGTCCAATTCAAGTAAGATCCAAGTGAATAAATTATAGAAAAAATATAAATATTTTTGTATAAAATCTTATCTTGAACCAATAACCATATTTTTATTGTGGTGAAGTCGTGATCAAATTATTATTGACAAGGAATTGATCAAGCCCAATGAAGGTTTGGGTCTTAATGAGGTCCATTGGTTGAGAAGTTTATTTACTTGCAGTGCAGCAAGGAATTGATAATTCGTCCTTCTCCTTTCCTTGTCCTTCCATTTGTAATGGTGACCTCATTGGAGCTCACACTCACCATGTGCCTCCTCCCATGAATGAAGATTCTTCACATTCGTTCCATCCACACCGAACTCAATAGAGTTCATAATCCTCTGACATACCCGGAATCCCAATTAACCGGTCCTCAAGCACTCTCCATGTTACTCCACACTCACACAAAATTCCAATAAATTCCCAGTTCCATGAATCTGGAAGAGATTGAAGGAAATTCAAGAAACTTTTTAAGACACTCTTCAACACTCTTATTATAATCAGTAACAAGTGATCACAGTTCCAAGTGGGGTGTTCTTTGTGCTCAATGTTTCTATTTAACAAAAAGGAGAAATAGTTAGAATTATTTTAAATTCTTATTTATTCATCAAATGAGCTAAAATAGTTCAAGTGTTAGCTAAATAATTTAAATTCAATTATGAGATTATTCATTTTTAAATAAAAGTTTACAAAATTCATCACATTTTATCACATCAAATTCATTTAAGACTGTTTAATATAAATTGTAAGATTTTTTAATAAGTGCAATTGTTTTTATATTAATAAAATTGTTCATTATATGGAAAAACCCTAAAGACTTGTAAAAGATGAAGAAGGCTGAATTCTAGTCAAGGAATCTGAAGGGGAGATTGTCTTATATAAAAGTTATATAAGCGGCTCATTTGAGAAGGTGAGAAATGAGAATAAGTTAATAACAAATAACCTTCAGTTTTTATATACCTCTCTCGTCATTTTTCAACTTGCTAAACATTAACTATAAACTTAAAGCTTCATTTCTTCGGTATTTTTTGGAGTTGACTCATTCAATCTCAATGTAAGTGAGTTAAGTGATAATTTTTGGAGTATTATGATTAGGCTTGATTAAATAACAATTTATTATGTTGAATGTTTAAGAAAACGGGTGAATTGGGTTTATTCATTTGCATATATTCTACGGTTATACTGTTTTATCTACGTATTATGTTATTAAGCGTTATCAATTAAGATAGCTAATATCTGATTATTATACACTAATGCCCTTCATAAACATCCACATTAAGACCAAATATATTGATAATCTTAAAACAGTATTTACCTAAATTAAATAATCGTATATTTTACATCCTTGTGGTATTTATACATATGCATACCTATTTACTATATATGTACATACGACGTGCGCATTCACTTTAAATGCCTAAATATTATTTGTAAGCACAGATACGCCAGATATCTATAGTTATGTATTTTTAAGTTAAATATATTCCGTCAAAGTATTTATGACAATAAGATAGCTAGTACATATAGTAATAGTAATATTTAATTTTGTTTCACGTTTAAATTTATAATTTATTAATGTGATAAAAATAAGCTCCATTTTGCGGAATTAAGCTTCTGAGATTAAAATCTGTTTCTGTTTACATATTCTATAATTGTAAGTAGTTACATTCCGACCTTTGCAAAGTAATGTAGTGTACGTATTTAGTTTTATTTATACATACAAGACCTTTAATATTAACTCCAATATTAATCTTTTCCCCTTCGCTTCAAGATATGACATTGATCGTTAAAGCTACAAAGAATCCATTATTAACTTTTCCTTTTAATTTCAGGGAAAGACAGTCGCATTCCAAAACATTATGGTGCTTAAAGACATTGACTTCTGTTTAGGTAAATACATTAATTAAAATTAAAAAATATATTTAAACCAAGATATTATTTAATTTTACTATTACTTATGATTTTATTATTGTACTTACTTGATTATTATTGAATTTATAAAATATATTAATAACATTTTACTTAAATATTGGACTTAAATTATGTTTTTCATATGTATTGATTTAGTCTGGGACTCGGCGTCCGACATCGGCATCACTGAATCATCGAAGGAGAAGCGTCGGATCTTCGAGAGGAATTTGGAAGAAGATGGTTTAATTCTTGAGAGGGAACGACTCGAAGCGAGTAGTTTGAGCTTCGTCAAAATTCACGCCCCGGTCGAAGTTCTTCGAAGATATTCCGAAATTTTAAAACTCCGAATGCCAATGAAAGAGGTTCAGCTCCACTCCCTTTTAAAACAATTATAATAAAATTGATTTATCAATGGCCACAATTACACCATATTCACTTTATACTTAATAATTAATTGTTAAATATTTTACTAATGGAATCTTTTGATTGAACGATTTAAAAATTTTAACTAAAGGGCAAATTTTGTATTTATTGGGCAATACAAAAATTTGGGGTTTTATTCCTTTTATTTTATAGTTACACATTTACACATGTTTACTTTGATTTTGACGGTTTTTGTCATTTTTTGTTGTTATTGTTAACGTTGCTTTTAATAGAAATTCTTAGTTGTTTTAATGTGAGCAGGAAAAATGGTTATTTTCCAATGTGTGTTTGTGATATTTAGCTTCAAGGTGATTTGATCGACGTGATTTGCCAATCGAGCCCCGAATTCTTTAAGGTTCATTTCATTTAAACAGCTTTATAATGTCCCTTGCTTTTCATTTCATTTCTTTAATTATTCAATGTACCTCTGTTAGAAATAGAAATCCTAAGCTTTTTCTTTTTTATTTCTTTGCTTATTTATGTTCAGATGTTTGGCCTCATATTTTTGGGGGCAAATATATTTACGACTTTTCTTTAATTCTCTGCAAGAGGGTCATTAATCTCTTTTTTAAGAAATTATAGCTAATTACGAGGTAGTTAATTATAAATTCTTAATTACTTAAATTGTTTTGAATTGGAATCTTGGCAAATCTATTTCTTCTAAATTTACGAAGTAGAGAAAATGCAATTAGTGTACAATTTTATAATTTAAATAAATGTATTTAAAATTTAATTTAAAAAACTTATAGATTCCCCAACTCACTGAATTGAAGTCAAAGGGGAATGCTCTGATTAACGAAGTGTCTTCTTGGTTCTCTTTCATCACTGATTACTTCCGTATAGATCAAAAACTTTTTCCTCCAATTGATCAAAAATTCACAGCAATTTACAGTCGTGACAAAGAGTATCTGTAAGTAAAAATTATATTCCAACATGTTTTTATTGATTAAACTTTAATCTACCTGTATAAAGTAATATTTAATTTTAAATAATCACATTTTTAAATATAATTATGAATTTTATGAATATACCAATAATAATTCGTTTTTTAAATTTTAAAGATTTGATGTCGTCGACGAAAATGAATTTTTCACGCCAACAATACGAAGCCGAATTCTCGATTTCATCTTAAGAAGAAAACGCTATTCGGACGACAATTACGATGATTTTGCCTTCGGGATAGATCGCTTAATTCGTGATAATGTTTACACAGCGGCTTATCCTCTTCATGATGTAAAAATTGTATTTTTATTGTAACCAAATTACAAATGATGATTCGTAAAGAAAATATTTGATTGCCAATTTATTTCAGGGAGATTTGAAAACTCCAGGAAGCCAAAGATATCTTTTAGCAACTGAATGGGCAGCATTGGGGAAATGCTTAAAGAATCAACCACTCGATTACGTCAAAGAATATTTCGGAGTCAAGATCGGGCTTTATTTCGCTTGGCTTGGCTTCTACACTCACATGCTAATTCCAGCATCGATCTTTGGATTCATTTGCTTCCTCTACGGTTGTTTCACTCTCTACTCAAATCAACACAGGTAAATACAATTTAATTATAAAAATTAAGTAATTTTATAATATATATATATAAATCTTATTCAATAGTGAGGATATTTGCCATGCTTCTGAAATCATCAAGGATAAGATGTGCCCTTTATGCAATAAATTTTGCGACTATTGGGATCTCCAAGAAACTTGTTTCTATGCGAGATTGACTTACCTATTTGATAATGATGCGACCGTCTTGTTTGCCGTCATCATGTCATTTTGGAGTAAGATTATTTTATAAAAATTTAAGTTTTACAAGTTAGTTACATAGTTGGTTTTATAATTTGTAATTTTATGTTAATTTAATTAAATTGATTTATTTAAATAGCGGCTATCTTTCTTGAATATTGGAAACGTTATGCAGCTGAAATAACTCATCGGTGGGATTTGACGGGATTTGATGTTCAAGACGAACATCCACGACCTGAGTACTTTGCCCGTTTGGGAAATGTTAAAAAACGATCTGTGAACGTCGTGACCAACACGGCCGAACCTGATGTGCCCTTTTGGAGAATGAAGTTGCCTTATACAATGTTCAGTTTGTCTGTTGTTGTCCTATTGGTACAGTTTAGATAATAATATCTAATCAAGTAATTATAATTTTATTTTTAGTTTTCTCAATTAATAAATTTTTGTTTTTTATGTAGATAAGTTTGGCATTAGCAGCAGTTGTAGCCGTCGTTCTTTACCGCGTAGCCTTCCTTGTCGCTTTGAGTCAAATTGCCACCAGAAACCCTCAAGTTCACTCATGGGCTCTGATTCTTATTAATGTTACTGCTGCAAGCATCAATCTTGTATTCATCTTCTTTTTTAATTGGGTAAGTTAAAAAAATTATTTAATTTCATAATTTTGGATTTTAACTATTAAAGACAGATTTTTATAAGTTTTATTATGAATTCAGATTTATTCTTACCTTGCGGAGTATTTGACTGAATATGAGCTGCATCGGAGCCAAACTGAATTCGATGACTCTCTAACTCTCAAAATGTATCTCCTCCAGTTTATCAACTATTATTCGTCCATTTTTTACATTGCGTTCTTCAAAGGGAAATTCATCGGCTCACCGAACAAATACACTCTCTTTTTAGGATACCGCCAAGAAGAGGTTTGTCAATTAATATATATATATATATATATATTTAATTAATAATCTAAATATTTAATTTGTTTATCTGTACTTTAATTAACACCTTTTCCAAATTCAATATCGGCAACATCGACATTAATTTGAATAATTACAGTGCGGTCCAGGTGGTTGTATGACAGAACTTTGTATTCAGCTCGCTATCATCATGGTTGGAAAACAAGCGATGAACACAATTTTGGAAATGTTGTGGCCGTAAGGGAAAATTATTATTAAAGGAAAATTTAACCAATTGGGTTTATTAATGGTATTCTACTTTTAAATAGTCTAGCAATAAAGTCTTGGAACCAAATTAAAATAATGACTGGGAATTACGAGAAAGAAGCCGTTTTCAGCACCCAATGGGCCAAAGATGTCAAATTACTCGAATGGGGCCCAAGGTCCCTTTTTCCTGAATATCTTGAAATGGGTAAAAATGAATTTATTAACAAATATTTAATTTTATATAACAGATATAATTAATGTATAGTTATAACACACATACTACTTTGTGTATTTTGGGTTAATAATAAATTAAAATATTTAATATTTTTAAAAAATATCTTATTTGATTTCAGTTCTACAATATGGGTTTGTGACGATTTTTGTAGCGGCTTTTCCTCTCGCCCCTCTTTTTGCCCTTTTGAACAACGTGTTGGAAATGCGACTTGATGCGAAGAAACTTCTTGTCTTTTACCGTCGCCCTGTTGGTCATCGGGTCAAAGACATTGGAGTTTGGTTTGGAATTCTTGATTCCATTGGAAAACTTGCCGTTATTTCAAATGTAACAACATTTAAAGAACACCCAATACAATTATTTTTATTCTATTAGAAATCAGCATTTAACATTTAGTTCAATTAATTCTAGGCCTTTATAATTGCTTTCACATCAAATTTCATACCCAAGTTCATGTACCGATACGGCCTTTACCAAGAGGGTGAAGAAGATTATGGAACTCTCAAAGGATTTCTTAATCATTCGCTCGCCTCTTTCAACACTTCACATTTTAGAAATGATACGGGACCAGTCAATGCGTCCGATGTTGCTGTTTGCAGGTTAATTTAAATTTAAAATTAATTTTTGAAATAAATAAATATTCCTGGTATTGAAAATGTTAAATTTTGATTATAGGTATCAAGCATATAGATCAAACTACACTTTACCAGATGGACTAAGGTACAAACGAACGGACTTTTACTGGAAAGTTTGGATGGCTCGACTCGCTTTTGTTGTCGTCTTTGAGGTTTAATTCTTTAAATTAATTTTATATTTTACATTTATAAATTCTGTATTTAGTCCATTCTCAAATTATCTTTAGAAATATTTGCTTAATTCTTTTTATTTATGATTTCCAGAACGTTGTGGCGTTTTGCGTAATTGTCTTGAGATGGGCCATTCCTGACGTGCCGAAGAATCTCCGTGAGAAGATCCGGAAGGAAAATTATGTTACGAATGAGATCATTATTAAGCAAGAAATGCTCCGTGCAAGGGGAATTTCCTCCCAGGGGGACAGCACAGCTTGGAACCCAATAGCCGGAGAACGAGAACTTGAACTTGTCCGTTCAGCGTCTTTGGGGACAAACAATGTGAGAAAAAGGCTCAGAGATCATGATGGGGATTCGGCTGAAGTCATGGTTTAACCTCAAGTTAATGGTTTATGTCATGGTTTAACTTGAGGTTAACCACATCCTACTTATACATAATTAGTATATAGATACTAATTTTAATGTTAACTACAGATTTCTAATGGTGTAGGAAACATTGAACAATACTCACGCGGTATTCACTTTGGGTGCTTTTCTCAAATAATAATGATATTAGGTATTAAACTCTTTGTCTAAATTCACACATGGCTTAGGTGTGTAAAATGGAATGGAACGTATGTGTAGGAATGTATGTAAGAATTTGTAATGGATAAATCCTTACAAATAAATTATTAAATGAAACTCACGTCCTTTTAAACCCCTTAAAATGAGAATTTGGCTTTTTGAACTTGCAACTTTTCGACACGTCCTTGTTCACAGACAAACCTTTTTGTATTACGTACCTTGTCTTATATACCTATAACTACTTACTTAAATACCTTAAATATATCAATAAAGCAATCAAAGTCTAGCAAAGGGTTGTATTTCAAATTATCGTTTGTGATCTTCATGGTGGTTACCTTTAAGAATCTTCATCATTGAGCTAATTATTAAAACTCTGTGATGCTTATGAGTTAGATGCGGAATTGGTGAACATGTTTATTCAATCACTTTCCCCTTCTGCTTCATTAATTGCGAGTGTAAGGATAAAATATATAAATATGGGTTAAGCCTAAATATTATTGTTTTGCACACGTAAGTTATTTACTTAAAAATATGTCGCATGGCTCGTACTTAATATATTACTCAATTGTTGTGAAACTGCAAATTTGTTATTTATTAAATTCTCCAAGAAGATTGTTACAAATTAAAGCAATTTTAAAATTTCATTTCTATTTCATTTATTTCATACTTATAAATATCATATTACTGACGAGCATGGATCGATCCCATGTTTATTTAATGTCATTTGCATTTTTGATTGGATTAATTAAATTACAGGTGGATGGAGAATAATACATAATTAAGTAAAAAATATTAAATGAACAATGCTATAAATAAATGAAATGAGAAAATGAAAAGAGAAATTGAACAAGAGAAAATATTTAATTATTGTCCATTATGGCAGTAAATAGGCCGATGGTTCTAAAGTCTCAAGTTTTGGTTCCACTCGTTGGTTTTCATTTTTTCAATTTCCGCTCATGGAACTTTCCCTGTCAACGTGTGGTGAGTTGGCAGGGGAAAGTTGACGTGGCTTTCACCGTAGCTGTGGAGAGAATTCCCAAACAGTGAAGGCCGGAAAACTCCATCGATCACACGAACTTCTAAATTCCTCAGTTTTTTGACCTTTGTCGTCTGAACTGTAATTACAATTAACTAATTCAACAATATCAACAACGACAGAGGTCATTTTGTTGGTCAGGTTTCAATCCAATTTTCTTAACTTTTTTTATAGAAGTCGTTCGAAATGCAGAAGTTGACTCCAAATGGAGAAAATGGGGATACTTTCGAGAAAAGGAAAAGGGTCTATCGCCCTCGACAACCGAAGGAGAGTCAAACTCATTTGGTGAAGATAATCTGTCTTGGGGACACTGCCACGGGAAAATCCAAGTCAGTAGCCAAAGATTAGGGATTTAATTAATTGCCATTAAAATGATTTTAATTTCGTTGAATTTAAGTTGCTCGACCTTAATTGGTTTATTAAAACTGGTTTAGAATGATGGAGCGATTCTTAATGGACAAGTATAGCAAGAACCAAGCCTCAACCTTTGCCCTCACCTTTTTTACGCATGAGACTGAACTTGACGGGGACAAAATCATCGTTGGTAGGATGGAATTGACAAATCAATAATTAATTAATTGCTTATTAATTGATTGGCATGAAATGTTCTTTTCTCACACTAAATATATTTTCAGACTTTTGGGACACAGCTGGACAGGAACGGTTTGAAAAAGTTCACCCAAGCTATTACCACGAAGCTCGTAAGTTTTTAACTTTAACGTAATTAATATTACTTCATTAAGTATACATTAAGTGCCATTAAGTATATTAAGAGTTGTTTGAACTTATTGTTTAGACTGTTGCATCCTCGTTTTTGACGCTACACGAAGGATCACGTACAAAAGCTTGGAAAAGTGGTACAAAGCAATGCGCTCAGCCCGCCCAAAGATTCCATGCATTATCGCAGCGAACAAAATTGATGGTTAAAAAAATCATGGCCCAAGGCCTCAAAATATACTTAATTAATAAATATACTTAATATTAAATGTATTTATGTATTTACAAGTTATACTTAATCTTTTATGAAATTTTGTACCAATAGAGGATGATAAGGTCATTGACAAGACGTTTGCTTTTTCGGAGAAATACAATCTGCCTATATTCTACGTCAGGTAAATAAACTCCCCGACAATTGTTTAAAACTACAATGAAAATAAATGAATTTAGGTGAAGAGGGCATTTTAAAAATTCAAATATTGGCATGCATAAAGGCTTTACGCTTGTAATTAATAATCCATCATAAAATTCTTCAAAAATTTAGGATAAAATTGAAATCAGAAA